>CAKNYM010048907.1:11859-163726 GCA_932195095.1 Andricus curvator
CCATTGAATTCATTTGAATTCTCTTGTTTTCTCTATATATAAGGCAAGATACAATCACTGCACAGTGCCCATTGCACATTTGAAATGTATTCGAAAATGCAAGCACAAGACACTCACGGATGTCAGATTGACTTTGATAGATTGAATAAAGTGCTAACTGTTGACGGTGCAGAATTATAATTTCCTTGTTTTGAATCATCCCAATGCAACGACGAACTGCGAAAATTTGTCATTTGATCAAGACATTGATAAGGAATTTCAATGCGATCTGATGAAACTGGTATCAAAAGATAATGTTCTATTGTCTTCAGATTTATTATGGATGCAGGTTTGGTGACATTACAGACATTTTTTTGTCTTCCGTTCTTCGATCGTTACTAATTTCAGTTTTGAAAATCATAACTTTAGTTACTTAACTTAAAGTTAAAAAAAATTATTATATTTTATTCACCTGCGGTAATGATTACTGATCGACAAAACGTTATTTATGTGACTATGATATGGGACGAGTCGTTTCCGTATGGTAGTTTTTCGGGGTAAATTCAAATCCGCCCTCCATTTTTTGCAGTTTAATGAGTATCCTCATATTAATTTCTCCTACTCAAAAGCATGACACCTTAAAAAAATCTAGTTTTTACAATGCATCTCCTTTTATGTAAAGTTCACAATTTATGATTATTTAAGGCGGAGCACAGTATACGATTTCTAATTAATTCACTAGAATTTGCTCAAATTCTTTGGAATTCTCTGAAATCCTATGGAAATTTACTTTGAATTCCCTTGAATTTGCTCAAATTCCCTTAAATTCGCTAAATTACTTTAAATTCCATTGAATTCATTTGAATTCTCTTGAATCCGCTTGAGTTCTCTTGAATTCACTTGAATTTTCTTGGTCTTAATAAAATTTACTTTGAATTTATTTTCAAAGAAGATTCAGCGAATATTAAACAGAATTAAAGAAAAATGATACGCTTTAAAAAAGGTGTTTTAAAAGGTTTTTTAATAGTTTTTTGCGAGTATCTGGAGAAATGTCTGAGCTATCGATAAATTAAGACATTCGTTCGAATCAGCGTTAACAAATCTATCGAACTTATGTATCAATTTTTGACACTGAGAAAAATATTTATTTATAGAAACCGTTTTAACATACTTTTTTTCATTCAATCAAAAATAAATTAAAAATGAAGGAAATCATTTTCATATCAAAGAAAAATCTTCATTGGAACAAAAAACCATTTCTTTGAACCAAAAGAAATTTCTTTGAATCAAAGAAACTTTTCTTTTACTGAGAGCCAATGAATATTTTTCTTAATTTCAAAGAAATTTTCTTTAAATCAAAGAATCTTTTTTTTTAGCGTAGGTTACATTTTGTTGGCTAGTCTAACTATTTTAAGAAAATAAAGTTTAAAGAAAGTTTAACCGGTAGAAGCACGAAACCCAATTTTCAAAATTTTTAGATCAATTTTCTGAGGATCTAGAAACCATTTAAAGCAGGGAAAACTGAACGATTCTAAGTCCATTTTTCTACATTACATATATTTCAGTGAAAAATTTAAGTTTTGCAATTTTTCGTCTTAAAATTTTATATTTAAATGTATTCAAATTTTTTAAGAATTCAAAATAAGTGAATAAAGTATATACTAAATATTCAATTTTTTAACACTTGTATATATTATTATCAAACTTAAAAAATGTCGTACTAGTTCCACGAATGTTAATTTTTGTTGTTGTTTAGTGTTATTCGTTTATGAAATAAATAAAAATATAAATTTAATATAATTTTTTTCGAGAATCACGTACTATCTTTATTTGTAATACCAGAAAATAGCTGAAGGCTGCTAAGTCGATCGCTATTTCCATTAGATTATTAAGTGTACAGGTAGCGCCATCTATTTTTTAACACACTGGATATTAACATGATTCATTCCTCCAAAATAATCGGTTGCACATTTTTCCTCCGGAAAGGTTTTTTGCCTTTCCTGTAAAATTATGTTTTCGACTTAGCACCGTTTAGCACTCCTGACTTCATTTATTCACTTTTTGACTTTCTTTATATCTCTGAAGATGCTGAGGGTTTGAAAAATGACTAAGTGTAGATTTTTCTTATAGATAAATAATTATATTGTATCCTATTTGTTTTGGGAAGGTATTTGTGTATCGTAAAAGATGCGCGCGTTGAAGATAAGGAGCCATGATGGCCGCCAGGATGAATGTGGGGACTCCCCTCGTTCTTATTCTCAGCCCTTTCGGCCCCCAATCCACCGCCCGGCCAGAGACACTCGCACACACTTTTGCCACCCTCTCTGCTTTCTTTGTTTTATTTTCTTTGTTTCCTTTCTCTTCCTTCTTTTCTTTCTTTACTTTTATAACCATTTCCTGTCTCCCTTGTTCTTCTTCCCTCTTTCTTTACTATATCTGGCACCAGCGACGGAATCTCCATAAATCTCACTATACAATGTCGAGATGGATCAGCGAGAACTGCCACGTCCAGTAAACGCTCTGCGAGCGTGAATCGGTACGCATTAGCGAGTTCTGGGTGCATATGATACAGTTCAGAAAAATAGAGAAAAGATCTGAAAAGTGGATCTGAAGACGAATCGTCATTCCATTTGAATAAGTTCTTGAAGGAAGCTAGTCAATCTTTCACAAATTTTTCTCAGAACAAGTAACCAACACGACGTTACTCGAATAAAGAATATTTTCAGAATACTTTCTAAAAGTAAAATCGGCTCAAATTTTGTGATTCAAAAGAAGAAGAAGAAAGAGAAGAGAAACATATTCTTCGTGCAGACAAAAATGTAAGTTGAAACTATAATCCGAAAAATATTCGAGTTAAAACAAAACTAAATCTGAAAATGCTTGAAATGCAGGATCTCAAAATTTTCAAAATTTAGCTTCATTAAGCCCCTCACAACAAAATTATATTTTTGACATATCCCTAGGATGTCTCGGCAGGATATGGGACATCCAAAAAAAGGCCCAAAAATCTCCCGGGATATCCGTGGCATATTCCAAGGATATCAAAATTTCCGCACCATACGATATCTACACAATGTCCTTTACGGGATATACAATACAATTTTGGCAATAGAATCCAATATTTCTGGAATGCATATTAATTAAGATATGTAGAATGCTTGAAAACAGAAAGATTCAAAAACATCCGTTTGACAAAAAACCGTTTTATACAAATCTCGAATATTCGGTTTCTTTGAAATTCTATAATCTCGCAGTATAATTATAAAAAAAATTATTACCGCAAGTTATTTTCATAACCAATAACAGCCTACTCACGATAAAAACAAGCCACTTTCTGAAAATTTAAAAGTTGGCTGTTATTGTATCTACAACCTCTAAATTGCGCAGTTTAGAGATCCCACTTTTCCCTATAAGTATAACGGCAAAATCAGTTTTTATGACAAAAAACAATCAAATTATTATATCCCGCGTTGGTTTATATACTATATATACTATAAATAGAATAGATTATAATCCGGCACGGATATTCGAGAAATTGTTGACTTTTTTTTTATACGATTGAATATACATATAAATGGTATTAAATATATCTGAATTTCCAGGAACATACTAAATTATAGAATTGGGATATCTTGGGGACATCCTTGGCATATAAAATTGGGACATTAATGGGATATCCTCAGGATATTTTGAGATATCATTAGGACATTCTGTGGATATCGAGATTTCCGCTCTGTACGATATCATTCGCTATATCCCTAGGATCTCCTGGGTTATGCCCAGGATATCCCGCCGATTTCTCATTTCGTGAGGGTCTTTATTGCTAAATTATATAAGTGTATATATTTAAAAGATACCGTCAATCGGGGCAAATCCCTACCACAATTTTTACAAAATCATCAAAGGCACAATAATTGTATTTTGAAATTGATCTTGGACTCATCAGATCACGCAATGTCTCTATACTACTCTACTTTATCGCCCATAAAAATAAATTAATATTTACATTGATTAAATAAAAAACACTATAATATTACTGAAAATGTCAACATCTCGCATCGATCAAAGGTTAGACTACCAAAACTTTCATACGTATCTCTTCAATAAGGAATTCCAAAATAACAATACTATATGAATGAATAAAGCCCTCCCGGACAGGAAAAGAATCCTTCCTAATCAGATTTTTCAAATCATCATTTTTAATTTATTCAAAAATAACCTAAATCCGAAGAATCCGGGGCTAATCGCTACACTGAAAAAATTATAAATAAATTTAAGAAACGTTTTACTTTGATAAATTATGTTAAAAAAATATACGTACAGTGACTTTTGAATACTTATATAGTCATATAGTCAATAATAACAATAAAATGTAAAAATAAAATATAGGTTATGTTTATATGTTACAGCTAATTCTTGTTGCTTCCCGTATCATTATTTTTCTTTTGCTTCATTCGATACAAATATATTTTCTCAAACGTTTATAGTGTTAATATTAATATTTAATAAAAAAGTTCAGTTGCCTTTAATTCCTGATTTTCCCTTCTTTTAACTACGATAGACTGGGTTCGTTTTGCACTAATTTTAGCGTATAGGATACACGCACATGTAACTATACTTGGCCATACAAATTTGAGACAATTTAAATACTTTCTACATTACGTCTAAGACTCAAGTCATGGTTTGTGAAAAACTGTAGCGGTTCGCCCCGGTTGACGGTATTTAGAGATAATTTAAAAGCATATTTTCGAGAGAAATGGTCTCTGTTTTAAAACCTAGGATTATACTAAGAAAACTAGGATTATTCTAAAATTAGTTAATTCCTTGATTCAGTGAAATTGTTTAGAGCACAGGAGAATGTCGCCCACTCGATCTAAATATATACAATTTTCTACTCACTATTCAGCCCACAACGTCATTTTCAATCAATTTTGAAACCTTTTCCCAGAAATTAACTCTCAAGAGTTTCTTGGTAACTAAATAAATCAAAACTATGTCACTATTAAGCAACCCAGTCAAATTTCTCAAACTATTATGATCCGAATAGAAGATTTATGAAACAAATTCTCTATGTAGAACTTCAAGAAGTTGGAGCTAATGAATGTCTCCGAAGTTCAGAGAGGTAATTTAACTTGAGATGAATGCTTGTTTGAATCTTAATATATTGTTCTTAGAAGATAATTTTAAAAAAACTAAATAACTAAACAAGTGTGTAATTTAATGCTTCAAGTGTTTAATCTTTCAATCTTGAACGTCTTCAGTTTTAAAATCTTTAAAGTTTCAAATTTGAACTTCAATTCAAAAGTCTTTCAACCGACGACAATTAAATCAATCCAGTAATTTATTAACTGACTTTCCTGAACTTTAAGTCGTCTAATTTCATCAGTTGAATTTGGAAACAATCGATATTCACAGATTTAAAATAGAAATAAATTCTTAAGTCTGAAAGGTTAGAGAATCCCAGAGGTATTACTTATCTGAAGTTGGATAAAAACGCTGCAATCAATTGAAAACTACAATTATCCGACGGCAGATAATTTTTATCACAAGGCGGATAAAAAGTATCCGTCGTCGGATAATTGTAGTTTTCAATTGTTTGAAACGTTTTTATCCAACGTCAGATAAATAATATCCCTGGGATTTACTGCGTACATATTTTAAATCTTAAAACGTATCTAACTATAACATACATATAGAAAAAACTAAGATTAATCTTTACATGAATTTCAGAGTAAAGATGAATTGGAAGAAAAGTTATCCTATCCGGGTAATCTTTACCCTACCATATCGGGCAATTCTTCTGCTTTTATCCAAGTTAGAAGATTAATTTTCAATGATTACTTCGAGGGTCGTTTGACAGCCCTTTAAAGTTGCCATAGCCGTCTTTATGAAGTTATATACCGAATTTCTCCGATTTGGTTGTTTCACTACACCGCACCGTCAGTTCATCGATGAAATTTGAAGGGATATCACAGCAAAATGAATCAACCCATATTTTGTCGAAAATGAGATTCTTAGGTAGAAAATTCTGAATAATTCAAATACACATCCTAACCAAAGGAATTTTTATAACTCCTTTTTTCGATTATCCCCCCAAAAAAAACCCAAAAATTTATTTATTGTACCGGGACTAAACTTGCGTGCTTTCCGTAGATTTTTGGTAGCTGAATCCGAATCCGAGAGCGAAACATAATTAACACGTCAAGTTTTTGAGAAAATTGAGGGCAATGTATTTTTAGCCATTTAACCTTGTGATTTGAGATGATTTCATTGAAAAAGAAATTTACCGCGCGCGCTCGCCCACTATTAACTATACCCCTTACCACCTGGCTAACGCACGTACATCAAAAACTTGTTATCGCTCAAGATAGCCGACGGAAAAAGTTTCTTTCATTATACTCATCTGAAAGCACAATATTCCACCTTAACTTTAGGCCCTATTAGAAGTCCCTATTTTTTATCTCTCCTGAAAATCGGCCAAATGTGGGTTCATTCATTTTGCTTTGCTACCCTTCAGTTACGGTTATCGGGATAGATTATGCTTGTAACTTTAAAGACGGCCCTAAAGATTTCATAGAGCTATCAAATTTCTTTTGGAAGCGACAGCTCTCTTTTTATCAGGACACTAACACCCAACTCCGGGTAATATTTGAATTTGACCCATACGTATAGGTGAAAGCATAAAATCACCTGCAATTTACACTCCTAATTTCCTGGGCAGGTTTACCTTACTTCATTTAGACTTCTTGTATAATTATTAAATTGTTCATTTTTATCACTTGAAATATTATAAAACAAATAATTATGAATGTTTCAGATTAGAATGATATACAATCTTAAACATTTAAATTTAAATGTTTCAATTTAGTTTAATTCTGGATTGTTGCGTTTTCAAAGTGTTCACGATTTTAATAGTTGTTTGAATGAAACTGATTTAATTCGGAAAGCTTCCAATATCATATTGTTATTTAATTTTTAAAGCTACAATTTTTCGTATATTTTGTATGTTTTTTTTAATGGTGTAACTTTAAGAAAGAAGAATATTGTAAAACTGAAAATTGAAAACAAGCATAAAACGAATAACTTGAAATTGAAACAATTAAAAATGTCAATGATTAAATAAATTCAGATTTAACTTTTTTTAAAGTTGGTTACATTGCGATTCTGGCCAAAATGATGGAACTATGAAGAGAATTTGATGGGATCTGAAGCCTGGATATTCGAATAAGCACAGAAAAACGCCGATCTTCCAAAGTACGCCATATTCAGTGTAGTTTTGAGTTGCAACAAAAATGAAACACGAAAACAAATGAAGGCACAATGCAAATTTTCATTGCTTAAAATGAGATGCAACGAAATTCGCACCAATGTTTTTCTGTGAGGTGTAAACGAGGGACGCCATGAGCATTAGAGCTCAGTTTGGACTAAAACGCGAAATTGCGAAACGATACAAAACGGCTCACATACGAGAAGTCGCGGGGCAGATACGGCAGGGGTGCGGAAGGGATGGTCGAGCGAGAGCAGTTTTATGGATTTTTTTTATCGGTGAGGTGCGGTGCCGGCGGTCCGTATAGAGCAGCACTGGTACCAGTGGGATTCGGATATTCAATGTTGGCGCACCTGTATGGATATTAAATTAACACCCGTAAGCCGCGAGTATTAACAACTTTGCAAAAGATTATACGAGATTATGAGCTCAAGCGAAACACGTGATTTTTAATTCCGCCTCCGCCCGCTCTGGACCCAGTTCTTCGTAATTTATATATAAATAGTATATACGATTCAACAATTTGCTTTCCGAGTTATCCAACTTTTAAGCTTCTTCATTCGAAAGTCGCATGCAGAAGTAGATAGACGGGGTTGTTTCCGGGTCCCTATTTTTTAGTGCCTGCCCGCACAGGAAAAAACAAAAGTAAGAAGCGTTTCAGGTAAAAACGCTGGGGGTAATCTGGGCATGCTAAAAACTGAAGATCGTCAAGGATAAAATAAAAGATCTCTAATTTTTCATTTTATCTGGACCGAACTTCATTTTTTTGTATGGCGAGATTACCCCCAGCATCTTTACCTGAAACACTTTTTACCTTTTGTTTTTTTCTGTGCATGTGGAGTAAGCATATGTGCGCTTGTATCCGTGTGAGATGGAAAAATAGTAATTACAACGTTATTTTGTGAATAGGAAAGTTCGCGAGGGTCTCAAGTCGTAATAAATATATAATAAATATGCGCAGAAAAAGCAAAGTGTGAAAAGTGATTCAGGTAAAAATTCTGGGGGTAATCTAGACATGCAAAAAAATGAAGATCGGTAACGGTAAAATAAGGATTTAGTGATTTTTTATTTTACCTTTGCTTAACTTCATTTTTTTGCAAGCCGAGATTACTCACAGCATTTTTAACTGAATCACTTTTTAACCTTTGTTATATAGTTAGAAACGTACCGACGATATTGGTAAAACGTTTAAAGGAGGGATTTGCAGCAGAATTTATTGCAAATATAATTATTATTAATAAATCACATAAATAAATCGTTAAAAAAAAGATATTATATAGCTGGATTAAGAACGTTGTAACTCTGAATATATAGCGCTAATAAAGTAGGATTAATTTTGAAAGAGGTTTAAAATGTATAATTTACAGAAAAAACTGGGGTTTCTATTAGAACCAATTTCTAGTTTAAAGGGAGCTGCAACAAAAAGGAACCCAACTTCACTTCAAGTTTGGACTTTGTATGAAATTTGAAACTGTTGTCGTCATGTAGCTAATTTAAAGACATAAAAATCCTGACATCGAGGTTACACTTGGCTGTTTCAAAATTAAAAACTACTTTATCCAAATATATTTTTATTTTATTGATTTGATTTTTCAGTGTTTTTCTGTTTGAACTACAAATTTTTCGCCGTGTAAATTGTCGATTTACGTACTGCTCGTAATTTCTCAGGGTGCCAAGATGTAAGAATACTACCCGTCTGTAAAATTACGCCGAAAACTACAAATTTACTAGGTAATTTTAAATTCATAATCTCATTTACATTTATTCACTTACATAAATTTGCCACCTGCCGCGTGAATAAAATAATTTCCATCGTTGGACGTAGTTATTTTACATCGCAGACTGTTCTTTCACACCGTTCCGTGAGGTGAAATTATGACTCGATCGTAAATTTCTGTGCGCCGTCCGTAAATTCACCAGCTTATACATTGTGATTTGTAAGTAAACTGCCCTTAATGTTACAAATGAATGTAAAGATTACCTAAGCTTCTTTTACAGTCGAAGATAAAATTCATAGCTTGATTATTAATGTCTCAGATGAAACAAGCTTCAACTCATCTCAATCAAGCGACAAATTCGGACACATACGGTAATTGCAGAAGTGCAATACTTTTCTGTTATTGCTTTCATACGGTAATAATCCTTCAACCAACTCTGACGAAGGACACCGAGAAAAGAAATAAATACATGAAACTGGGACCAATGAGAACAGAAATGAAAAAACTATGTTCAAAAAGGGGGAAAGAAACCTCCACGAAAAAACTACTTCTCTCAACAAATTTGGAAAATTTACATTCTGAAGATGTGCGCAATTGACGTTCTATCAAAATTGTTTCTTTCTGTGAACAATATAAATTGCTGCACTAGATAGCTTTTTTAATTTATTTATAGCAAAAATTTTCATAAATTTGAGTAAACGAAATATCCATGTTATAAGGTGTGAAGCTGTTTCAAATAAAAATACAATTCTTTATTTAAGTTATGTTTTGTCAATGAGTGAAGTAATTTGCTGCGGTATCGATCGACAGCTTATAATATTTTTTTTTCGCGTACGAAAGAAAGCGACATTCATAGGCTAAAAGCATGAATCATTGATGATTTTCAACACATAAATTTCAAATAATTTAATTTTGAAAGTTTCCAGTTTAAGACCATGTACCAGACTGTCACATGACCAATTCTTTTGAATGAACTTACTGATAAACTAATAAGTCAAATGCATTTTCCATACCAGACAAACGTAAAGTACAATTAAAAAATTTTTAATATGAAACAGTGCAAGTCTATAACAAGAATACCAATTTGAAGTTTTATAGTTTTCAACGTTTTAAATAAATTAAAAATTTCTTATCCTAAAGCTTATTAATTCAAATTTGCTCAATACTAAATTGAAAGACTGCTTCTAATTTAAAATTGTTTAGTTTCAAACACACTCAATTAGAAATTGTGTAATTTTGAAAAATTTTAAAAATATTTTTTAATTGAAAGACATTTTTGGGTTAAATCTACGGGGTCGTTCAAGTATTAAGCATTCCAAGATGACGTCCGAGGTTCTGTGGTGGGGGTCCAAGACTTGACAATTTTGGCCCCACCACAGGACATATGACGTTATCTTAGATAGCCCAATTACAAAAGCATCTTGTGGGGGAAGCGGGAGTCCTCGTAACTGTTTATTGTTTCTTACAGTGGGGGAGGGAGGAAGGTAAAAGCTTAGGCAAGTTTCCACATGACCTAGAAAAATTAGTTTGAAGTCTAGCCGCCATTTCAATGATAACAATCACACCACCATACAATAAGTGAAGATTCGTTGAAAACTTGCTTTGACCACAAAAAGAGGGAATAGGAAAATCTTTTGTAACATTGGTGGGAGGTTTAAAATGACCTGAAAAAAGCTAACGTAATACTTTAACGATCCCTATCAAATAATTCAATCTACGAAAAAATTAGGTTGAAACAACAAAGTTGGCCATGGCTACTCGTTCAGCTTTTTTAGGATGAAGAGCGAAAATCTTGCTTCAAAATATGTTCACCGCATTCATAGCATAATTGTATTTTTATATTATTTTTTTATTATTGATTAAAATGCAACGTATATTATTTCACATTTAATTTCAATGGAAACTATAAGTAAACTGATATTCAATTAATTTTTTTTCTTACAGTTTAGTAATAGTTTAAATGCATCCCATATTGGATAATAATTATTTCAATGAATAATAGAATCAGAATAATAGTAACCTAAAGTTTAATTCAGTAAGACTGCAGAATCTTTTAACTATAAGTAATTGAGAATAATTTTTTAAATGCGTTTCTGTTTTTAAGTAATGCGATTATTCACTTTATATTTTCACTTTAAAGGTCTCCCCTAGTAGGAATATATTATAATATGTCATTTTTATTCTAAATGTGAAACAAAAATAATAGATAATTACAAATAAACTATTTGAATTACAGTTGAAAATGTAATTTTTAACTGAGAGAAAAATTAAACGTATTTTAATTAATTGACTAATAATTAATTGTAATGAATAACAGAAATACAATATGTAATTGCAAGTTTAAATCTTGAAAGACTATACAATGTTAATTACAAAATAATTAAAAATATATTTTTTATTTCATGGGAACATTATTTTCTCATTACTGTACCTTGCTTTGAAACGTAGAATAATCAAATTTGTATGAGGATAACTTTAAAAATGAAGATAATTTATTTCGTGAAACGTGAACAAATAATAACAAATAATAAAAAAAAAACATCCTTAATCTATCTAAAATGCGATTAAATAAAAACAAACAAAATATACTTCAATTGTGGATAGTAAAAAGTTTAACATACGAATGCTTTAAAAACAATAGGCTTCGCCAAATATAGTATTCATAACTTTAAAAATTACATACCATCACATGAAATAACAAATTAAAAAATAATAAAGCACAAGATTCGCCTGAAGTGAGACAATGAATTGGTCAATGAAATCAAAATTTCACAAGAGAATGTTGTTATATCATTAACATTAGTCAAATAATATTAATGAATGAAACATTTTCATCATTACCATATTATAATATTTAAAGTGTTCGACATATTCGCGTAGGGGACGTGCATAAATTACGTAAAGTTGGTTTCAGAAATTTTGAAACACGTATCCCCGTTTCTTATGTTCCTTCCCCCCCCCCCCGCCCCTTCAAACGTAATTTTTTTCGACTAAATTTTTTTCATGAATTTATTTAGGGGTCATCTAAAAATAACGTAAGACGATTTAGGTGAAGGGGAGGTTTTTTGCTAAAATTGTACTGTTTCTTATGAATTAACAAAGTAGATAAACTTTAAACCAAGTACTTGAATTTTCAACCAAAAAATATGAATTCGCAATATAATATGTAATAGTTGCTACTTGAATTAAAAAACAAAATTAATTTAAAATCAAAAACATTTTAATTAAACCAAAGAAGACGAATTTTCAACAAAATACACACATTTTTACAAGATAGTTGTAGTTTCAACAAAACGAATTGATTTTCAACAAAATAAGACGAATTTCGCACCAAATTAATTAATTTTGAATAACATAGTTACATTTTCAACCAAAGGAATGAATTTTCTAGACAAAAATACGATTTTTTAACAAAGTACATGAATTTTATCCTAAAAATGATAAATTTTTTAATCAAAAATGAAATTTAGTTACATTTTTAATTTACTTAATTAATTCTTAACCAAAAAGGAACAGAATTTTTAACAAAATAGTTGAGTTTTAAAGAAAATAAATTAATTTTCAACAAAGTACTTAAACTTTCGAAGAAATACTTGCATTTTGTATCAGATAGTTCAATTTTCGATAAAAAAATAAGAATTTTCTATAAAACAGTTAAATTTTCAACAAAAAAGTACATTTTCAATCCAGATTAATCTTGTGAACGAAAGAAGCCGAATTTTTAAGAAAATAAATTAATTTTCAATAACATAGTTACATTTTCAACCAAAGGAATACATTTTCTATATGAAAATGCAATATTTAAATGTTCATTCAAATAAATTAATTCTGAACCAAAAAGGAAACGAAGTTTCAACAAAATAGTTGGATTTTAAACAAAATAAATTAAATTTTAACAAAGTACTACAACTGTCGACCGAATAGTTTAATTTTGTATCAGATTTTTCTATCTTCGAGCAGAAAATACGAAGCAAAAATAAAAGTAGACTAGAATTACATTACTATATTATGAACAATGCACAAAAAGGAAAACAAAAATTTCAGTTAGGACCAAGGATGGGAAAAGATCATAAAATTGTAATCGACTAAGGTATAGAACACAAAATTCACTATGACTTTAGAATGTGAACTATACACAAAACCTCACCGCAATGATATATTCATGTTAAACAAAATTATATACTTCAACGAAAAAATAATTTACATTACGGTACATAACTCACAAATAAAACAAGTGTGAAATCCCTCAAAACAAACCCTCGAAAGCAGCGAGGGTAAAAAAACGCCGTTAAACAATACATTCTTACTAGCGTAAGGAGTCATAAATATTTCGCAATAGAAAGTTGTGAGATCACTAAAATTCGCCAAATACTATTAGTGAATAAAATATTTTTGTCATTACTAGATTATAATATTTTAATTATTCGTGTTCCAGAAGTAAATTATCTTCAATAATAATATAATGAATTACAGAATTTGTAATTACAAACATTTCTTGGAAATGCACATTTGACGGGCATGTCTTTATAATGGACTTTAAATTAATTTCTGAAACTTGTATATAGGCACTGTCTAGTATTATTAATGAATTTTATATAAGACTAATCGACTAAGTGTAGCGCTGGGGTAGTATGATTCAATTTTCCGAAATATATACTAGCCCCTTACGATTTGGAAATGGATTAGTCTGATATGTTCTTGGCAACATTCGGCTACGATTTTAGTATCTGATAAGGACTATATTTACATGAACCGAAATATTTAGTTAATTCAAAGCACTGTTTAGTTTTACGTAATTTTTCGGGTGGAGCTAATCATACTGAAGTTCCGGTACTATAAAATTAAATTACGATGGAGGGAGGGTGTAAGACTGCTTGGTCCCTCCCAAAGGTCCAGATTCGAATGGTAATTTAAGTGGAGAGGAAGCAAAACCTAAAGATATCCCACCACATACCCTAGATGCCCCCCCCCTCATAAAAAAAACTCTACTGGATACGTCTTTGTCCGTACCTACCATATATCGTCGCCCGGAATGATTGAGGAATATAATCCGAGTTTTAACCACGATAAATCGTGGTTAAAATAAATTTTTTTTTCATAGCACTAGCCACAGTTGCCAAAACACGGCCCGCTCGTGAATTCACACGAGGCACTCGTGCTAATGCCAACAGCAGCGCGAGCTTGGTAAGTGTTGCGCTTGGCCCGGCCCGTTCTTGGGATTGGCAAAAATCGCTCGTGTTAATTTTCAATAGCGCGTGGTGTCAAATAGCTCTAACGTTTTTGACAACTGCGCTTGTCATTCGACTCATTCGCCGCACTACCAACTGCGCTATAAGCGGAATCAGCTGATTGAGATGAATGAACCTGTATGCACGTCGTGATTGTTTATTCGTGCGTCGAGTAGGTTTAATTTTAATCAATAAACGTGTGGCTAAAATCGGTTAGCAAGTAATTTAGTGCTTTCATTCCAGTAATAAGGTATGTATTTCTAATACAAATGTCTAACATCAGAGTCTATAATTTCTCATCACATTTAACCTGAAAAATCTGTTTACGATTTTTCTTCTCTTTAAAACAATGATAATTAAGCGACTGGGATTAATAAAGTTAATACTTTTGTGGAGAGTAACTTTTTTTATCTGTTGATAATACATTTGATAAATGTATGAATGTATGAATATATGAATCATCTAAAAAGATTACCTAAATTATCAAGCCCGCAAAGTACATTTGATCATGACACGTTTTCCCTTAGTACTTTCAGCATTTGGTAATGCGGCGAATGAGTCGAGCGACAAGCGCAGTTGTCATTCAACGTTAGAGCTATTTGACACCACGCGCTATTGAAAATTAACACGAGAGATTGTTGTCAATCCCAAGAACAGGCCGGGCCAAACGCAACACTTAACGAGCTCGCGCTGCTGTTGCCATTAGCACGAGCGGCTCGTGCGAATTATCGAGTGGTCAGTGAGTTGACAACTGTGGCTCGTGCCATTTCAAAAAATTTTATTGCGACACTAACCGCTCGTGCCAAAAGCAGTTACTTGACTAGTTAACGTTATGGAAAATTCCGTAATACTAGTCACTGACTTCATTCAATATCAAATATTTTTTTGCTTAAGCTGAATTTTTTGGTAGAATGAATAATTTTGTAGATTTGACCCAAATATTTTCTGAAATTGAAGAGTTCAAAATTTATCTCAATTAAACAATTTCAATTGAGAGTGTATGAAACTAAGTAATATTATATTTAAAGCACTTATCATATTAAAATACATTTTTTGAAATGAATAGTTCAAATTGGAAACATTTGAACCAAAAACTCTTACAAAGTAAAACGTTACAAACTTTCGAATTTTAAATTGTGTTTTACATTGCAAAATTATACCGTTTCATATTGAAAAATTTTAAACAGTAAAATTTGTAACGCTTTGATTGCATTTTCTTAAGAGCATGTACCAGACTGTCACGTGATCAATTCATAAACTAATAATTCAAATCAATTAGTTTATGAATAAATTCCATAGTTTAAAACAATTTGGAATAAATCTACGTGGCAGATCAAATATTCCGGTGAACCTTGTGACTAGCGATTTCTTAAAACGGGGCCACACTGAAAGTGATATCTCATAAATCAATTTGGGCATGTCATGACCACACTTTGAAGGCGAGATGGCAGAGATGCAATCTCCACGCAAATTCCATGAGCGCAGAACAAATATTTTCGGTAAAGTTAACGCGTTGATTTTGACTGTTAACGTGTCAAACACTTTAATTTTGAATCGTATGCGATCGTGCAATAAGCTCTTTACGGAATTCAAAGTTATGTATTCCTCGATTTTTCAAAAAGAAATTTTCTTCAAAACTATCGCCAGACGAAAAAAAAAATTAATATATCTATAAAAAAATATGAAATGGGCAATAGGGGGATGATTAAAAATTAAAGACGTAACTTTGTTTGACACATCCTAATATTAATACCTATAATTATATACTCGCTCTAATTAATATTATTGACGCTTGCCAATGTAAATGTAAGGAAAATATATTGATATACTCTCTAAACCTGATTAACAGCTAAATTTCTCCCATTTGCCAGCGTATGCACGCTGATTTGAATTAGCGGTATACTTATCGCTGATTCAAATGTAGATAATACAAGACTTTGACAGTTCGAACAAGAGGATATTTATCCAAATTGATGGACCAGAATGAAAATGGAAGTTGTATGATTTTCAGTAGAGTTGCGATAGAGCGGGGGTGGCTTCGTGGAATCTGGCTAACGCGAATGGACAAAAGTCGACGAATCGCAATGTCATAGGGGAGAAAGCCTGGTGTTGCAGTATAGTTATCTGCAAAGAGGCAGGCGTATGTTTCGGTTCGTGGCAGCGGCGCGGGCTGTCCGAGATAATCCGTCGGTGATTAAGACCATAAATCCATCGACGGATTAGTTTGGTTGCACCACACACAACGCGACGGCGCAAAGCGCTCGACTCTGATGCTTTTCTCTAGTTTACATTAGCTCGTACACAAGGCATTGTCCCTTCATAAACCATGTACTTCACTTTTCATAAAACCTCAAACAGAGAAGTAAAAATTGCGATCGGGATTACGAAGGGCCACTACTATTTTCCCCTATTTCTGGTCTGGCGCAGATCGGGAAAAATAGACAGGACGTGACTAGTTTTGTTATATCCACACCCCCTATTTAGTTTACATATGAAATAGAATTTAACAAAACTATCGGTTTCACTTTATTAATTAAAAATTCCAGGCGTGTTCTTTTCATTTATCTGGGCTATGCTGACTAAGGCCCGACCAGCTACTGACTAGAACTTTTCAGTCCTTTTAAGAGAATCAGAATCCAACTAAAGCCTGGCTAGAATAAAAGACTGAAAATCTTAACAGTGTTTCAAAGGATCCTAACTAAAACTTACTAATCCAGTTGTTCTCTTGAGATTTCGACCACTGCCCTATTTGAAATGGGGACAAATTGGGTGATTTCTATATGAGAAATTGTAGAATTGTTAACATCACGGTGTTGATCGACTATAATATATGTAAATATATATATATATATATATATATATATATATATATATATATATACTAATTCGATAGTGATAAAATATATTAATTGCTCTAAACGAAAATATACGAACTTATTTACAAGATGGTATGAATAAAAGATAGCATAACAAAAATATGGTTATAGAAACACAAACACATACTCTATTTAACCTTCCTGAATTTAGATAAAAAATAATCCTTTTAATGCGTATGCACTCACAGACGCACCACGAAATTCGATAATGCACAACAGCATACCTGATATACGTTGAGTCTTTTACAAGTCTACCACTTTATACCGCAAACATGCATAAATAAATAAAGTTTCATTTTGAACCAAACAAACGGTGATAACATTACTGAAATTTAATTGAACCACGATGTCCACGATGTGTTTATTGCGAGTGACACGAACATGGCAAGAAATTCAATTGATTTCCGGTTTTGACACTGATAATGTGAGCGTATTATAGCTGAAGACAAATTTTTAAATTCAAATACTCATAACTTTGTCAACAAATGTTTTTTCGACAACTCGATAAAATAAGTGTCTCGTCTTATTCCCTTTGAAAAACAACATATTTGAGTGATAAATAATTATTTCACTTAAGAAGAGATAATTGTCTGCGCGATTTGAAATGAATTCGGTCAACAGAATTATTTTACAACTTGGAAAAATCCCACTAACATGATTCACTGCAGTCAGGAAATTCCGAACCATGATTTTGATCATGATGTAACCTATGATCTATTGCGATAAATATATTGTTATAACGTATTGCTGAGATAAGGTGGGTTCCATACTGTCCTGAAATTAAATTCTTAATACTGTGTAAGTGGCCCTTTCAATGCTAACTAGGAGAATTTTTCGAGCGACAACAGCACTGGTGGGAGAAGACAAAAACACTAAAAAGCTAGGTAGATTTTAAAATAATAACTTAGGGTTTGAAATTTACGTTGTTAGACACTGATTACACTAGTTTACAGCCATTTTGCCCACCATATTTCACTATGATTTGTCCATGTATTTTGGCCCAATAAACACGAAAATCACACTCAAACATTTTTTTATGGAAGCGTTTTCGAGATGTCAATGTTCAACATTTTTTTTCAATTTTAAGAGTTTTTCAGACGTTTTTGAGTATATCTCGAGTTCTAATTGACCGTTTTCCCTAAACGAGTACTCAATCTGAAGGCAACTAAATCCTCTAGAACTCTCCATTCTAAAGTTTTTAGATCGGACCAGTAGTTCAGATGCTAGCGATTTTAATAAGTTGGCTAATATTTGGGATTTCTATTGTTCCCAGGACGATATGTGAATTGTCGACCTTGTTTATTGTCAAAAAAGACATCTTGTCCAACTTATTAAAATCGCTAGCATCTGAACTACTGGGCCCATCTGAAAACGTTAGCATAGAAAGATGTACAGGATTCAGTTGCCTTCAATTTGAGTGCCCGTTTAGGGAAATCGGTCAATTAGAACTCGAGATATACTCAAGAACGTCGGAACAACTCTGAAAATTGAAATAAAAAATTTCGAACTTTTGATATTTCGAAAAAGCTTCCATAAATAAAATGTGTATGATTTTCGTGTTTAGTAGACCAAAATACATAAAAAAATCATATTATGTTGTGGTGGGCAGAAACAATTTTTAATTTTGTAAACTAGTCTTATAGGTAACCACGCATTGAAAAAATGTTAAAAGGTTCTTATTATATTTAGGGGGAAAAATAACTCGAAGCAACGAAAAATAGTCTTAGGGTAAAGCGCCTACTGAAATGTACCAAAAAACTTATATACCAAGCATGTAACTGTCTAGAATAAATCGCTGAAGTGGGCCCATATATGGAGCCGAAACTTCTAATGTAAATCTAAATCTTCTTCATAATTTACGAATCCCAAAGCCACAAAACCAAAACATTGTTTTAGTAAAATAAACTTATGATTTTTTTACTATTGTATCAGTGAAATGCTAAAATATTACTATGCCGAGCAGACACCTTTGTCCCTTGTTCGACTGATCGATATTTCAAGAAGCCGTTTCATAAAATTACTAAATGGTAACAGAAATATATAAGACAAGATAACTTATATTTCTGTTTCCATTTAGTAATTTTGAGAAAATATTTGTAATTTTCATATGCAATGTCTAAATTTTCAGAAAAATTTAGTAAATTTACCTTGGAACTGACTAAATTTTGTTTTCAGCAATCCAATTTCGTAAATTTTAGTTACTTTAGTATCTTAAATGTGACAGAATTTTCCGAACATTTCGAACAGTATAGAGATAGAGCAATGAATGTATTCGTTATAGTCAAGATTTATGTGTGAAAAATGGGTTAACATTCTAAGTTTAAGCCGTGATATAGGATGGACGAGAATGTACGAGGGGCGAGTAGTGCTAAGCGACTAAGCCGGTAACGGACATGTAGAGTTAGCGCATCGGCAAATGCAAATCGGCCCTGGATACGCAGAGATAATATACGCGGCGACGGTAGACTGCAACGTAGCAGCGTTGCAACTGCAATAATTGATATATACCGATGGCATTGGCCGGTGACAGGCGCTAACCCGCCGAATACGGATGACGCTCGTAATCCTCACTCTCATACCGGTTAGTGTCCACCTATATTCCGGGGATACCCAAACCCCATTTCCCATTCTCATACCCAACCCTTCATCTGGCGTTCGATAGGAGTAGTATACTATACACTATACAGCACTAATACCTGGAGTATTATCAGGGGCAAGTATTATCAAAATTCCATGATTAACATCACTGACTGATCAATCTCCAAACATCAAAACTCGAAAGTAATGTTTAGTCACGTGAGATTCTGTACGGGTTGCACGACTCAGAGTCCGCTCTTACAAGGAATTCAGAAAGAATTTCTGAACGATACAGTAACTTTCTGATGGGGAATCTAACAAAAATTGACAGCATTCATTTTAGGTGAAAATCCGATCACAACTCTCTAAATCGGAATCAATGGTTTTCTAATAATGAAATAGTAAGGAGACATATATCAATAGCTTTAGTATTCATTTTTACTAATATTCAGTAGAAAACTACGTGGCGTACATCTGGCTAGTTGAATCAGTGAAATTTCCCTGAAAGTCATCATTCACTCCAATTTCAGTAAGTTTTTGGGATCGTTGTTGAAAAAGAAAGGTGTGAAGAAGAAAAGTCGTATCCGTACGAAAAACTTAATTGTTAATTTCAAAATTAAAATTTAATTTTGAATGCCTAATGTTTCCTTTGTAATATTATCTAATACTTGAAGTCGGTTTTGAAGAAAACTTGTTCAAATTAGAACCACTACAGTTTACACTTTGCATTCATACCTGGCTTATTCAATGTCTTATTCGTAAATTTCAAACGTTTTAAATATATGCATAAGAGCGACATTCTTAATGTCATACATGCAGGATTTTTTTTTTGAATAGTTGAAATAAAATTTTCGGTCTTGAAATACTTCATTCTCATCGTTACAAAAAAAAGTCCTACAGAAGAAATGTAAATTGTTTTGAAAAATCTTGAAAGAAAATATCGTACTGTTTTTATCTTTTCTTCTCAACTTATTGGTGATATTTAATTTCAATCTTAACCAAAAAACGTCGTCACGCTATTTTCAACACCATGGTGACGTGACAAATACGAACCTTACGTGTACTTTACTTGCAAAATAAAATCATTAATTTTCTTTTTTTCAAGCATTAAAAAAATTGTAGACATATTTTTATTTTCCATGTGTGATGTCACATTCTGCATTAACCCCCACCCCCACACGTCACAAAATATGTTCACCAGCCCTTCACCAAGCAGTGTGACTTAGTTTTTTTAACGAACCCAAAGGTCAAAGGTGAGGGGTAAAATGTCAAAGTTAAAAATTCAAAGGTGAGATCTCAAAAATGAAAGCTCACAGGTGAGGGGTCGAAACTAAAAGAAGAGTAGTCCTAAGCAGGAGTCGAATGTTAGGGGTAAAAGGTAAAGGGTTGGAGGTCACAGTTAAGGTAGTAGTCAAAGGTCGAAGTTAAGAGGCCCCATGTCAGACGTCAAAAGTCAGAGGTCGAAGGTAAAGAATGACGTGTCATAGGTAAAGGGTAACGACTAACGAGTCACGATAATATGAATTTGAGACTGGAAGTGGAGGCAGCTTACGCTAGACGAAGAGCCAGTCTGGACCACCGTGGTTTTAGAATGAAGAATGTTCTGCCGTCAGAGTTACAGTTTGCGAACGAGCGACGCCACTAGCAGAAGGATCTGCAGCATTTTGGTACATGGCGTATACTGCCGTGGCGGGTACATCGGTGTACTATAGGTACTATGTGTGATTCTAATAAATCCACGGGGCTTACCGGTGCAAAGCCTCCCTTGTGGGCTGCCCGACTCGCACAAATACGCGCGCACGACTTTCTTTACGCGAATTCAGATCCCCATTGAACAATTTACAATTCTCTAAATACTCAGTTAAGGACTTCAGAAAAGATAGACGAGACTCGGATTTTACTTTTTCCGCTGACAATACTACAAAAAAGTTATATCACTTCTTTGCGGAATAAAGTCACTGGCCCCTTTTTATGAAGCCATTAAGCTTACGTTGCAGCAATTGAAATACTCAGCCATTCAAAGTGTTGTTATAGTAATTGATATACTTCAATGTAACCACTGTGCTCTCCTTGCCTCCGAATTTAAAATCAATAATGTTTTGCGAAGGAATGCGAACGCCGTTTTTATTTAGCCTCTTGAGCAAATCAAATGTTAATCGCGAAGAAGACGCAACTTCTGGTATGTATACAAAGAAAGGGGGAAAAAAGTGATAATAATCGAGAAACTATATGTAAGTACTTGAAATAGCGTGATCTCTGTGGCGCCTTAGATCAAATATATATAGAAGTATATTAACTGGAGAGGATAATGCCGGAGCCGACTTAATGAACTTGGATTTATCCAGAAGATAAATTGTAGCTTGACGTGAAAGAATCAGTGTAAATGATTCTAAGGGTAATAAATAGTGGAAAAAAGTTTCTGGTTGACTCACCCTGACACGTGCTTCACTGAGATTTGTCCACATGGCTATTTCTTCCCTGCACGTCATATCCGGATACCGATTCCTCGCAAAAGTTGATTCCAGTTCTTGAAGTTGTTGTGACGTAAAGTGCGTCCTCTGCCGCCTTTGTCGCTTATTCTTTTTCCCATCCTTATCGTCCGTATCGTTGACCCCAACCACTCCTGCAGTAGACACAACACCACCAACAGTCCCCAGTTCTTGTTTTACCTCAACTGGTGCGCGGACACCTGGAAGCGTTGGAATATCAGTTCTCGGGTAGGAAATATTTGTAGGTTGTCAGTTGTAAACATTGCATAATTTTTTCTAAATTAAACATTGTTTATCATATAAAGTTTATGTTGGGTTTAAAAAAAATGAATTAAAAAAAAACACCATCTTCGAAGTCGAAACTCTACAAAGACATTCAGGTAAAATTTGTTTACTAGTATTATGTCTGTCCAGGGTGGCCGAAAAACTTCGTTTTCAACATTCCGAAATTTCCCTGATTTTTTCCTGACCGATTTTTCATTTTCCCTCACCATTAATATTCAAAGTCCAGCATTTTAATCTTGTAACATTTTGAACACAGAATCTTTTATAAACGGAACAAAAGAATCAAATTTCAGACTGGAATTAAAAAATTTATTTATCTATTTACAGCAAAAGAGATGTCTTTTCTTCCATAAAAGATTAATTTTCAATCCAAAAGGACGAATTAAAAAAAACACTTGATTTTTCAATAGAAAAATGACTTTTTAACAAAATAGTTACATTTTCAACCAAATAATTAAATTTTCAAGAAAATAGTTCAATTTTAACCAAATTGTGGATGAATTTTGAACCAAATGGTCGAATCTTCAAACAAAAAAGATTAAACTGCAATAAAAAACAGTGGCGTTTTTAACCCGAAAATATGGCTTTTCAACAAAATAAAAAGTCATTTTCAACTGAATAGTTGCACTTTAAACAAAAAACAGGAAATTTCAAACAAAACAGATTAATTTTCAACTCAAATTATGAACCTTCAACTATAATAGTTACATTTTTAGTTAAAAAATTTAATTTCAACAAAAAAAAACGAATTTTCAACCAAAGAGATTAACTTTTTACTAAAACGATGAATCTTCAACCAAAAAATGATTTTTTAACAAAGTGGTCCAACCTTCAACCCAGTAGTTCAATTTTCCACAAAAAAAAGATCAATTTTCAACGATTAATGTTACAATAAATATTTCAACAAAAAACATTATTATTTTAAATAAAAAACAGTTGAAATCAACAACAAAAAAGTTGAAATCAACAAAAAAAAGTATTTTTTAACAAAATTGTTGAATCATCAGCCCAAGAAGATTAATTTTCTACTAAGCAGTTGTATTTTTAACCACAAAAAATGAAATTTCTTCTTAAATAGATAAATTCTTAAACCAAAAAGATGAATTTTCAAAAAAGTATTTGAATTGTCGACGAAGAAAGGTTTAAATTGAATTTTCAACACCAAAATATGAATTTTCAACAAACAGTATACTGCATAGCAAGGAGGAGAGCACGATCTTTTCATGGTGAGGACAATGTTTTCGGAACGAGCGGTAGGCGAGGGCCGACTGTACTTTTCAAGGTAGAGACGCGGAAAATGTGAAGCGTGTTCTTCTGGTGACGGATTGAGCGTGATCTCTCTTTTCGTGTCGGCGCTACTACGCGCATGTAAATGTACTGGATTTCGTTATCATTCATTTCCTTGTCGAAAATTTTGGCTGACGTTTCTGCCATTTCGTGTTTCTCGCTAAAAAACATCGGTATATATCTGTCTCTTTCTGACCGCGCACTACTGCGCATGCATCTACATTTCATACCTGATATATAATGTTGGACCTCACACCCTGACATCACTGTTCTACTACGAGATCCAATATTATATATGCAGGCATATGCAGGTCCGCTTACGCCGCTCAAAAAGAGAGATGTTACGCTCAATCCGCAAGCAATAGAACACGCTCATTCTGTGCATTCTGAATGCAAAACTTCATTTTCAAAATTCCTTAATTTTTCCATGACAAATGTGTCATTTTTCGTGAGAATTAATATTCAAGGAACAGAATCTTAATCTTGTAACGTTTTTAACATAGAATCTTTTATCAACGGAATACAAAAATTTCTAATTGAAATTTAAAAATTACAAATTTGTTATCCTTGACAGTTATTTAAAGTGCGTTTTATAGAAATTCTCTGACTTTTGCAAGATTTTTTTTTCATTTCAGATTTTCCCTAAAAATATAATTCCTTGAATTTTTCCTGACTTACGTGGCACCCTGTCGGACTCAAGATGCTTTATTTTCAAATCGAACTCATTTGAATCTTTCGTTTTTTTTCAGTAGGGAACGTAGTACACATTGGATATAGGTACATACACGATAATTCTCATTTGACGATATAATAGGAATAAGCAATAATTTTTTACGAAAAGTAATTTGATTGAACTTCCTGTACAAAATAATTAGTGAATTTATATAATTCCTATTATAAAAAAATTCGCATTATCCGGTATGTACTCGTATCCAGTACATGAATAATATCTCCCCTACAGTTATATTTTCTCGTTTGAAAATAAAATATATACAGATTATTACAGTCATGAATATATGTTCAAATTGACTTCTTTAATATTTGTGGATGGCAAGGTTGGCTACTCTTTGTTAAATTTTTTACAATCTTTGACACTATTGACACTAATGACTGAATCGATTCTATCAAAGGGAACCGCTATCGCTGAAGTTTCTTCTGATTGCAATTGTACACACTACACATGTACGGATACTTCTAAGTTTACTCACAGATTGTAAAGTGTATAAAGTAGTACATTTTTCTTAATTGGATTTTTCTGTAGGTTTAGAGGAGATTGGCATAAGGGCATAAGAGCGTAAGTGCCAAACCCCGAATTTTACAGCAGACGCAGAAAACTGTCTAACTTTCACTAATTTAATTTTCAATAAAAAACTACGAAATGTTTCGAAGTATTGTCAGGATCTATCTATTGAATCGTGAAAAGGCTTTTCTCCAAGCGCTATAGCAACCGTATCCGAGAAAACCCTTGTTAAAGTAACGGTGCGCCGCAAAAAACGCCGATCTTTACTTAGAAAGAGTTGCATAACTTTTTAATTTTTGAATTGAAAAAAATAAAAATGTGTATCGAGCTATTTTACTTGTTTTTATTGAATTGTGAAATGAGCGATTTTAAATAAGCAACCATCTTCGAAAAAACCGTTGTCAAATGAACAACGCGTTCCAAAAAAACGTCCAATCTGACATAGAAAAAGCTGCACAAATTTTTTATATTTGAATTTAAACGAAAAACTAAAAACACGTTTCGAACATTATGAGAACAATTAGTTTAAGCCAATAAAACGCATTTCCGAAATTTGGCACTTACTCCTTTACACTCTGAGACCCTTCAATTGTATTTAAAATTTCATATAAAGTATATATATATAAAGTCATGTTAGTCACTTGTTATAAAAGACAGAATATTCTTCAAAAGTACCATGGTTTTCTATCTATTCAAGTAGCTTACAACTCAGTAGCCATAGTGTATATTTGCTCCACACACTTGTACTGGTATATTAAATCCACTACAGATTTTACTAACAACTCTAAACATTATCCAGTTTTAACTGGATCACTGAGAAAAATGTTTGCTGGAACCAAACAAAATTTGTTTGTGACTCGTACATTGAATCCACTAAAGAATTTTCTAATATGTACTCGTACTATGAATTCTAAGCATTATCCAGTTTGAACCGGATCACTAAGAAAGCTGTTTGTTGGAATCAAACAAAATTTGTTTGAATCAAGCAAATTATTTCTTTGATATATACCAAACAAATGTTTGTTTGATACAAATACATTTTTTAATTGTCCTTTCTCATTTCGTTTGAACAAATTTTTCTTTACATAAAATAAATCTCCTGTTTGAGTTAAATAAAGTTTTTGTTTACTGTAAACATCAAAAAAATGTACAGATTTTGTTTTATGTTATATTTATTTCTCGATTTTATAAATAATTTTGAACAATGTATCATTTTTGAGGTAAGTACAAGACACCACTGTTTTATAGACTACCTGACTACCGGCTTTGTTTGATAATTGAAGCAAAAAAAATAATATAAAATATGAAATATCAAGCATTAATAATTCCCGCTGAATGCTCCTATAACCAAGAATGACTTCTTCTCACAGAGTGGTTACAGAAACAAATAGAAAGCTGTTCTTCTTCTTGTTAACCAGAAACGTAAGACTCTGGGGATATTTCAATTTGCGGGGATTTGGTGCAGCTTTCAGCAGTTAAGTGCCAACCAAGCATGCAAACAAACAACTTAAAACCCTCTCCATCCACCAACTTTGCAGTGTCATTTTAGAGGGTTGCCTTCTTCAGTCGAGCACTTGTCTACAGATATTTTCATTTTCATATTACATATTATTTCTTCTATAGCTTTTCAAGCTCATTAAATGATTTTCAAGTACCTTTTCGAATATCCGGCCTTTGTGAGTTGCTCGTGCGATTTCGGGACTGTGCTGTTGAAAACCCACCTGAGGGTGTCGTGGGGGTGGCTCCTGGTGTACTGGGTGTGCTTCCACCGGGGGTGTGAGCTCCGTGACCGGTTGAATCAAGCCTAGCGAGGCTTCCATTTGTTTCGTCACGAAAATCGCTTTGCGCCCAAACTGTAACATAATAGAACCTCTTGCAATGTCTTCTTTACTATATTGATTGCCATAGAAAGAAAAATGGTTTCAGGAATTCTAAATTTGAAATATGCAGTATGTAACTCTAAACCACTTTTCTTCTTATGAAACAAATTTTCAATCCAGATACAAGAACAGAGTACATGATCTTATTATAAGAAGCATACAATTCACATTCATTGTTTCCTAATATCACAGTCTAAAAAAAACTTGAAACTGATCCTTGATATAGTAAATTGATAGCGACTTAAATAAAACAATTTTGGATAGAATACTTCAAAATCCTATAATTGAATTTCAAATTAAACCTCCGACCAGCAACCCTCAATTAGACGCATTAAAAAGTCAGCACTTGAAAGCATGAACGTGCAAATTAGAAAAAAATTGAAACTTAAAACAATTGGAACTGAACAATTTTGAAAGTAAACAGTTTTGCAATAAAAGCGTTCAAAATTTAATATTAATTCAACATTTTTTAGTTGCAAATTTAGATTTTTTAAAGTGTTCTAAAAAAGGAGCCTAATTTTTTTGACCAATTTAATATTGTACAATATTAAATTGTTGAACACGTTTAAAATTTAAAAATTTGAAACTGAATCCATAAAGATTTTGTAATTTCATTTGGAATTAGAAACCTTACTCCAAATAATCCAAATTATTATTTTAAAAATTAGACCTTTTAATCGTTCAAAATTGAGCATTTTAAATTGAAAGCGGTTGAAAATTGAATAATTATAGACTGAAACATTCAGTATTAGTTGTTTCCTAATTTAAATGGGAAGGCAGTTTTGAAAAATATATTTTCAACACTTATGAACTATTCTTGAAGGTCGTAGAGCTACGTGTACCCAAATTTCAGTACGAATGGCTGGATTTTTTCGGTTCGAATAGCAGGACCTTGAAAAGGGACTTTTTTTGACCGAAATTTCGATATAAATAGCCGCATTTTTTTCGGAACGTATAGACACTCCCATTTTAAAAGCTATAACTAGGAAAATATAGTTTGAAAAAAAAAAACATTAGAATTCATGGAAAATCTTTTTTAAGGCTAGCTAGATAAATATATTTTTAAAAAGCATAACAGTAATTAAAGATTCCCTACTTGTATACTTTTGATTCCCTATAGACCTATATAATATTTCTCTTGGCATATTTTCCTCAGCAAAAAATCCTCAAATACTGAAAACATGAACATGAATATTTTCTAATGTATGAGCACATAAATCTAACGAATTTACTATGTATCATTAGATCTTAACACTTAACCGGTAAACGTTTTTTTAGCACCTTTAACCTGTAAACCTGTGTCGTTCACTTTCAGCGCATTTTTCAATAATTTGCACTCATAGGAAAAATCTGAAAAAATTCAAGGACCACAACTGAAGTCTCTACTCAACAATCATGCAAAAGACTTTCAGATAAAAATAAATTATTTAAACAATTTTCTTAAATAAACAACAGAGTAACTCAGTCACTTAGTTTTCGCTCGGACATGAATGACCCAGGTTTACGGGTTAAGTGTTAATTCATTATTTCTTTGTATTTTGGAATTGCTACTTTTACCACTTTATTTGTTTGTATATATTATTAGACATACATAAAAATTCAAAAATCAAAAACTACTAGGTAAGGGCCAAAAATAGAATTATTTCTATACTACATGATAGAAAATTTAGTCAAAATTATAAAAGTATATGGTAGAAGTAAGGTTTCAGGGAGGTAATTTTTTTTTTAATTTCTGTGTTTGAGGGCGGAAAACCCAAATGGTTCTTATACACTTGTAATGCTCATAATTTAAAAATTAATTTTTTCAAGTGAAAGGAGAAATAATTTATACATGTTCCTAATATGTATGGATAAATAGGGTCCTAAATTACTTATGGAATTTCCGAAAATTCGTCCTTATCCCATTGTCATTCTCCCGTCTTCAATGTTAAAAATTCTAAATGAAAAATATTAAAGTTAATTAAGAATTACGGGCTGTAGTATGATTTGAAAAGTAAAAATCCACTTGTTCCCCCTATTTAAATTTTAAGCAGTGAAAATCCTTAGTGATTTGGTTCAGTAACTAATTTTTCACTGATTCAAATTCAGAGAGCTCAAAGCTTCGTAAGCCTGTCACTACATGGTCTCATTCAATAAAGAGGATTAGCTGTTCTATCAAACCAAAATATTTAGGCTTCTGCATTTTGGCTATCCACTCTTTCCCATAGATCAAGAAATTGCCAAGTTGTGAGGCCAACTTGCGCCTTCCGTCAAATTTCGAAGGGCTTATTAATCAATCCGTTTATTTTCGAGGATGCCAACGATCGTTCAAGTTAATTTTGTCGCGGTCCTGCGGTTATTTATCCACTAGCCATCACCGCGGAAAAAAAGAACTCTCCGGATTCGTCCGCGGTGGGAAGCGTGTTGGCTTCATAATAGGGAACATATACCCCGTATGCGTATACCACATCGCATCGCAATCGCCTGGCTGAGATGTTAATCGGGCCGGTCGTTTAGTTTCATTTCGTTTAGTTATATTTGGTTTCCACGAGGGCGGTATGGTGGAGGGACGTGGTTCACAATTAGTCGGCACATAACTCCGTCTGATTTAGAGCGACGACAACATCCCGCGGCGTTTTGGGGCTGGCATGTCACTCTTTCATTATCGCCAAATGTCTACCGAGTGGATACAACACTTGTTCACACATGATTCATGAATACGAAGTAGATTCATTTATATTTTTCAACGGTGTGGATATTTGTTCTCTGAGCAAGTTACTCCTATCTTTTTTTGACTGATAAGTTTACAAATCTTGTTTTGAAATGTAATTGAGGATATGAAGTCTCTACTAATTAGTAGTAGGGGAGACTGATACATACATAGGGGCCGTTCAAAAATTACGTCACATTTCCAGGGGAGGGGTGGACAGGTTTTGTGACGATTTGTGACGTGGGGGGAGGGATTAAAGCATAATGTGACATCTCACATCAAAAATATTGAGGTGAATGGAAAAATTCACCAATCAAAATTTAAGAATTTTAACTTGCATTAAAATCAAATTCAAAATCCTATTTAACGTCCAATACTCAAGGTAATCTATAGAATTGATATTTAATTTTTTATTTTTGTCCAAAGAAACAAATTTTTTGTTGTTCTTAGGAATTGCAATAGGAGCATTTTGTGGTGGTTATCCAAATTTGATCTTCGATTCTTGTTTTATTTTCAGGAAATCCATAGATTAATTCACTAATCTTCATTTTTTAAAGTAAAACATCTACATACAGACTTCTCACTCTTTCCCTTATTCCCGCCTTTTACCCTTTTTTAATTTATAAGAAGAATAAAATTTTCTTTTTTTACGTCTGGGAGAATTGAATAATTTATAAATTTAGGTAAGAGAACCTAAATTTATAAAAAAAAAACTTTTTAAAGAATTTCTCTTTCTTCCCTGTTTTCAAGAAACTTCTCCTTTTCATTATTATTTCGCTTGAATGCGAATTCATTCTCAAAGGGTACAGAATTCATCTCTTTTAGTCGATAATTAATCTTTTTTATTGAAAATTGATATTTTCGGGTTTATAATTCAACTGTTTTGTAGAAAATTCGTCTTTTTGGTCTGAAAATTCAACTGTTATGTTGAAAAATCGCCTTCTTGGGCTGAAAATTGTATATTTTGGTGGACATTTTTTCTTTCTCTTGAATAAAACATATTTCATGGTTAAAAATAAATCTCTTTTGGTAAAAATTTCACCTTTTTGGTTAAAAGGACAACTATTTGGTGGAAAATTGATTTGTTTTCGTTGACGATTCAACTATTTTGTTCAAAGTTCGCCTTTTTTGTTGAATTTAACTGTTTTTTATCTAAAATTAAAATATTTTTTGGTTAAATTATCAACTACTATATTTTTCGTTGAGAATTCATCTTTTCTGGTTAAATTCAACTGTTTTTATCTAATATTAATTTTTTTGTTTGATGCAATATTATAAATATTATATTTTTTGTTGAGAATTAATTTTTTCATTTAAAATGCAACTACTTGATTGAAAGTTGAACTTCTTTGTTAAAAATGCAACTATTTGTTTAAAGTCATATTTTTGGTCGATGTATACCATTAAGCCATTTCCCTTTCGGGGTAGGCGTGACACTACCCGATTCGGGTAGTGTTTCTAGGTTGATAACTTGTAGTAAATAACTACAAGTGTAGGCTCACCACACCCACGATGTGCCAACAGCACTCAGTTTTCTCGAATGGTCACCCATCCAAGTGCTAACCGCGCCCAACGCTGCTTAACTTCAGTGATCTGACGAGAACTGGTTTTTTCAGCGTGGTATGGCTGTTGGCCAAATAATTTAAGTATATTTTTGAAATGTCTTTTTCTACAGAAAACTCGATAACTGTCTTCTGAAATTTCGTCTTCTTGGCTTGAAAATTCAACTATTTGGTTGAAAATTCATCTTTGCAGATTTAAAACTCAACGATTTGGTTAAAAAGTCATTTTTTTCCGAAATTCAACTGTCCTATTGAAACTCCGCCTTTTTTGATAAAAAATTTATCCCACTAGTTTGAAAATTCATCTTTTTTTGTTAAAAGTCAACTGTTTATTTCATAACATCGACTTTTTAACTTGGGAACTAAACTTTTTCGTTGAAAATTCATCTCTTTTGGTAGAAAATTAACTTTTTTTTGTATGAAAATTCACTTTTTTTGCATGAAAATTCAACTATCTTGTTGTAAATACAATACATATTGACTTGAAATCTTGAACGTTTCATAATGAATTCAATATGGTAAATATACATTAGTTTTATTTAAAATAATTAAATCGAAGAACAAATGACGTAAAAATTATAAAGATAAAAATAGCGAATTTCCTCATAATAATAATAATAATGTTATTAAAGCATTCGAATAATTGTTTACACGAAATATAAACAAACTATTTCTTGTATAAAACTATTAAGTTCATTAATCTCTATGAGAAAATATGCATTATACAGTATGTATTAGTACACAATGCATACCGCCCTCCTTTACATGATAACGCACGACAGATGTAGGGTACAATAATTTTGTCAAGATTCTATCACACTAAATCCCAAGGTGTCAAATTTTAATCCAGAAGTGGATCAGATCGTTGTACAATGGAAACCAATTGAAATCTACGAATAGGAACAAGTGAAATATGAATGTAGTTGTAATTTTCAGTGTAGTACATAATTAGTTGTCAACAGTTTCTGCACTATGCAAGACTTTTATCCACTTTTAGATAAAAATTTGACACCTTGGGATTTAGCCATCAGATGATATTGTAAACATAACCATTTTTTGTCCACCACGAGTCACGTAGGCCCCGGGTTGCCACGGGGACTCGTCAGCTCCTCCATGGGCTCCTGGATCTACATTCTACAAGGTCTCCCGTCAGTCAGTTTGTCTCAGATCTTGGGTCGATACAATTACGGAACACCCTGTTGTCGGGGTTCTCAATCTTGTACCAAAGTTCAAAATTTTAGTTCAATTTTAACCGGCAGTGAATAATTATTCATCCACGTTTCCCGAGACGCTTCCTACATACTTCAGTGGTGACACCGACGCACGAATTCCTCCTTTTTTGGTCCGACGATCCTAAAATGTGATTTACGCAAGTGGAGTATGCGATCGAGATATAAGAGACATTTTAATATAGTCTCCCGCGACGAAAAAATATGTGCGCGTTAAATCTAAATTAATAAAGCTTTGTAGCCTTTTTCTCAATGAAACTGAGCAGCCCAAAAAATGTTTGGTGCTTTCGACTGGGAACTCCTAGAAATTTACACGGAAGAAATGGAGTTTTGAAATTTGGATTGTCACAAAGATTGAACGATTGCTTCATAACATAAAATGACCGGAACAAAATTAAAACCCCAGTTTTTTCTGAGCAGTTTTACATTCAAGTTAATACCACGTACCATTAATAATTTTTTATTCAAAGTCATCGCCACTTGCTTTAAAGTCTCTTACAAGATTGGATATGGTAAATATAAACATATTTCGTGAACCAAGAGTCAAGCACCTTTATCCAGAAATTAATTGGCTTGGTTTTGGTTTAGGTAAATGTACAAAAATATAAAAGCGCATTAATATAATTCAGCATGTGAGAAAATTATTTAAATGGTCCCGAGTCGAACTTTTTTAAAACTTTTTTAAATTGTTTAATCCATTTTCTTACTAAGCAATAACAACTGAAAGTTTCTGAAACAGTTTCCTAGAGAAATATTCTATTTACGTGTCTGCCACTCGATTCAGTAGAAAAAAAATCATTTCTTTCCGTGAGAAAATGTTCATATTTTTAATTTTTTTATAATATTTCTTGGAAAATAAGAAAAGCAAAACTTATGAAAAATAATTGTCTACAGATCTCCAATTTCCGTACGATGAGACACTTCGTTATAAAAACAGTAATTTGATTGTTAATATTACCTTATTTCCTTATGAATATTATTCTCATACCAATTTTCAGAATTTCCAGTTGAGAACAAATTTTGTTCTGTGGTTGAGCACTGCGCAAACAAGTAGTTCTATATATTTAAGTATATAATTGATTTATAATAATTAGGTTGGATCTTAATCCAAATATTTGTATTTCATAATGTAATTGCATTAATTATGATGCCTAAATGAGTTTTCGTTCAAGTATTTGCTTAATAAAGCGTTAAAAAAATAATATTGTTGAAATCGCCACATTCGACCTTGTATTCGTTTTAATAATAAACTACAGAGAATAAAATTCAAACATCTAGCCTCAAGTTCTTCTAAAACGTGTAACGGTGAATATTTAAAAAAAAACACAGAAAAACATTTATTTTGAACTTTTCATAAATAGTTTCAAATATTTAACTTCACAAAAAGTTTTAAAACAGTCATCATTCAAATAATTGTTTCGTATTTCAAAAGATTTTGGACCTTAAGGTATTGGACAAATGATAATAATTATTTATCACAGACGTCCTAAAGTGCTCCCTTAGCTAAATCGGATAGTGCGTTAGGCTTTTGGTAAATAAACTTGGTACGTGCGTGCCAACTCGAGTTCGATCCTTGCTATTTGCGGATTTTCCAATATACTATGCGTTGGCGATCTGATTAGAATATTATGAACAATATATCTATGAAATAATTACGAATTTTCTTTAGATTTATATCACAGATATTATTATTTTATTTTTCCTGATAAATATCAAATGGCTATTTTCATTAATCTATATTGGGGTGAGATTATAGAGAACCTACTTTGATGCTATTACAAGTCCTACATGTAGTTTTTTAGCGTCAAAGTAGGGTCTAAATTGCATAGAAATCGCTGCTTATTTAGAACCTACTTTACTGCTCCCAGCGCCTACTAAGGTATGAGTTTCAGTTTCAAAGTAGGGCCTAAATTTCGACTCGGGTGACTGAACATCTGTTTTTCATGAGGGAGATAATGTGCTTCTTTTTTAAAATAATGTGGAAAGGAGTCTCACGGAGGTTGATATTGGTTCCCTAAAGAAATTCCTAGTAATATCATCGAATACGAGCTTCCCTGCTGTGTTCCGAGAGATTTAAAACACAGGATCGATTGACGATTACGTTATAGGATACCATGGAATTTTGGGGCGTGCAGATTGATCCCGAAGATCTACAGGGGTCAGACACACTCCACCCTTCTTGTCAAATATTTCACACTCTACTTAGCCCCAAAAGAAACCTCTATTCTCCTTCCAGGAAGGGAAAGCCCATATCTTTCTTTACTTAAGAATTCCGCAAATTCTAGAAGAGAAAATACTATCACGTACTTTACGTACTGTATGCCGCAGTACATACTGGATAATGCGAGTGTTCTTATAATAAGAACAATATACATTTGTTTAAATAATCAAATTACTTCTTATAAAAAATGATTAAACTTCATTAATCTCATTCCTACTATGGGTAAATACGCAATGCCCGGTATGTACTGGTATACAATGTGTACTACCCTCCCCTAAAGTACTTTTTATCGGCAAAACATTGATTGAGTTAATTTTCTCTAAGTGTAAATATAAGAAATCTGAGGAAAGCTGAGCTGCTGGAAAAGAAGTAAAAAAAGTGCGAGACAGAGGACAAAAGGTAATGATGGGCAACGGAGCGAAAAGGAGGTCGTCGTAATTCATGAATTTATGACTTTTCTTCTCGCTTAAAGTAACTCTATGCCAAAGACAAAACGAGTCCTGTCAGGAGAAAAGGAGACGAAGAGAAACGAATATCTCAGCTGCTCAGTGCGTTTTTACCCCCGAGCAAACATATATTAGCGACCGCTAATCCTCCTGTATTTTACGGGCGGCTGGGCATGCGACATCTCTTTGCACCGGTACTCATTCCCGTTTACGCATATTCTATTTAGCTTTCGAGGAAATTTCTAAAAAAATTGCATTCCACTTTTATACTGTTGCCGAAAACAATTTAAAAAAGTCTAATGTCAAAAATTAGATATAATATAAATATGTAATTCTTTGTACATGAGTTCAATTAAATTATTCGCTAATAGTAAAAGACTGAATGAGGTGATAAGTTAATGGATAAAAATGGTAATTCTTTGACTTGTCCATATGAAACATTATATATCATCTAATGGGAAATTCATGCCCAAGTATGAATAAAATAACATGTGATGCAAAAACGGTGGGTGTTTAGTGGGGCATATCGTGGTATAACTCAATGACGAAGGGAGTTATGGGGTCGCGAAAACGTCGCTCGCTGCAGCTGCAATATGCCGGAAAAGTCTCATGAAAGTCTTTAGGCATGAGATTCAAATAATGGGAAAAATTATGTTGAAGGGGGAACTCATTTTCATGCCAATTCATTCATTTCTAACTGTGCACTATATATATATATATATATATATATATATATATATATATTACATATAATATAAATATAATATAATAATCGGCTTTGTTTAAAGTATTTAATCAAATGAAATTAGTGATTTATTTTTAAGGGACACTGTGAGAAAAAACTTCACACTTGATAGTTTTATAAAACTTCTATTATTTTAGTTTTATCAAACTATTCTTGAGTGAATTTTAAAACAAAATAAATGAGTTTTCAACATTTAACTTTCATAGTATATGAAATGCTATTTGATACACAAAAAAAAACAAATGGTAAAAAGCACTTCAGGTAAAAATGTTGAGAGTAAACTCGGTATGCAAAAAAATAAAGATCGACAAGGGTAAAATGGAAGATCACGCTAACTTTTCATTTTACCCTCCCGATCTTCAATTTATGCTTCCTGAAATTATCAACAGCCTTTTTACCTGAAACGCTCTTTTCCCTTTGTTTTTTGTTCGTAAAATGCAAACGCATTTCTGTAGACAAAAACAATATATAATGATTCAATTCCATTGTAATTCTTATCAGGAAAAAATTTAACTTTTAACATTTTTAAAATATGGTTGAGGAATGGTCGAGAAAGAAGCCACAAACGGTGGTAAGGTGTGAAAATATGTCAAAGAATGGCAAAAGAAGCAAATTTCATTTTCAAATGCTTTAGGGGTATTTGAAAAATATTTTAATAGTGGCTTTTCATCAATGAGAGATTTTTGGGCTTGTTTACAAGATATTATTTTTAAATTTGCAGTGTGTAAAGACAAGCGTTAAAAATGAATATTGGCCCTCGAGAACAAAATGGATTTTTTTAAAAGGAGATTTCGCAGACTTTCATTTAGCGACATTTTAATTTGTTTTATTCACTTCCCTTAAACATGCACAGAGTGGAAGTTGAGAAGCGAAAAAGGGCAAAAAACAAAAAATAGGTCGGTCTTTCTCACATGGTATCTCGACCCTATTTTTAGTGGGTATAGTGTTCAATCGATACCAAATGTAATAAAGCTTTCTAACGGTTTAAGAAAAAACTTTCTAACTTAATTTTTTGGAGAGTTAATCCGTTTCGTAAGTGGACGCACAATTTTGACCAGTAATTTAAGTTTGAGAAAATTCGGCAAAATTTCTTTTCAGCAAAATTATTATTATTTTTAATAACAAATTTTTTCTTCAATCTGAGTCACCCAGAGTTGTACTCTGGGTGAATACTCAGCATACAAGATATTCTAAGAAATTAAAAAATGCAATGCAATTCATCAAACAAAGAATAAAGTTTTAACATCTTGGTGAGGCGTTATTTACATTTTTTCAGAGAAAATTTTTATAAACTTATATATCTCTTAAGTCCTTTCTTTAATCACTTACTATAATTTACTTTAGTGCAAAGTTCTACTAATTATTGGTTTTTATTTTCGAATAAAAATTTAGTTTCGTAGAGATTCGTAGAGATTTTCACTGAAGTTAATTAGTGGCCGACTTCTCACCATTTCAGATTCATAGAATGACAATTATTATACATAATTAATCACTAAGAAACCAAAAATATCATTTAAAGCATTGTTGTGAGTAGTGATTTCACTATTCATTAAGAATGATTGTTCACAAAATCACTCAAGTTATATGTGCAGCATTCACCAATTCTGTTTTCTTTTTAACTAAGGTTACAAATTGTCCACGATTTATGGCCATCTCGCGATTCAAATGCTTGTTAAATCTAATAAACCTTGGCAACAACTGTTTTATCTGAAGTAAATATAAGCATTGAATGCGATTTTACATATATTCGATAATACAATTTGCACCAACCACAAGAACATTAGTGGCTCAGACCTAGACATATGTAGGTGACATAAATTTTTTTGACGCACCCTAATGAAGACCATGCCACAATCAAGGTCAATGAACGACCTTTCAAAACCACCCCATGAACTTTACGGTCTACTGACAGGGCCAGATTATCCCAAAATTCGAAGAGTCCTTTAAAAATAAATACTACAAATGACAGAAAGGGAAATAGCCTGCGGAAAGCTCGTGCCCGTGCTTTGTTCACTATGCATTTAATCCCAGTAGTAAAAAGTTGTAGCCTGAATGTGAAGGCGGTACTAATAAACGACTTCCTTAGGAAGCCAAGGATTAGGAGATTAGGGTGGTTGGAACCCGACTCCAAGATCCAAGAACCACGCAGCCGCGCAGTCTGAGCTCACAGGTGCTTTTACCACGCGGTCGTTCTTCTACCCCTAACTGAAATTGTGACGTCATTCTATTTAGGGGCTCTTTTCTTCAGTAATTATTAGTTAGAGGGTCATGAGGGTGATTCTGTGTAAAAAGCGTTCAAGGGATCAGCCAGATGCGTGATACCTTTTCTTTCCTTTCGAGAAATATAATGATCTTCCTTTCGAGAAAGAATATAAAATAATTTAAAATTCTTCCGTCTGCAGTCTCCACTTTAAAAATAAGGTCCTTGCTAGTTTCTACAAAATTATGGGGAATTTCGTATACGAGATAGGAGTCTTGTTTCGAGGGATTAAATGGTATTTAACGTCTTCAGGCGATACATAACTGACACGCGACTATTCACTTCGGGTACTTTATCTCGGGTCTTTGACATTTGACATGCTCGGTGTGAAACATGTGTGTTTCTTTTTTCGAAGATAGTGATTAGCTATTCATGGGAGTTAACTTATCTGTCATGTAGAGACTAGAGAGATTAGGGTTTGAGAATTGTGTCAGAAATTATGCAATTCTTTCAAAGTTTGAGAAAACCTTTTAATTTGAATGAGGTCGATTTTGAAATTGTTCAACTCTAGATAGTTCAAATAAAAAATGTTGTCATCCGTGAATAACGAAAGTTATTTCAACTGTATGAACTGACAATGTATGTATCGCAAAGCAAAATAATTAATTAACAGCGGAAATCAAAATAAAATCAGTTTTTTTAAGGAAATAAAAGGAAACATTTGTAAGAAGGTTATTTTGGAATAAAAATGAATCCCTTTTTGTACTACTCTAATGAATAATTATTATCCCCCGTTTCCAAAAGTGATACATTTTCTACAAAACACATTCTGTTTCCTGGTTTGATGTTTTATGCCTAAAATACCCAGTATACCTAGCCATCAGGACTATCCTCTTTTAGTGCAATTTGCAACAATAAACAAACAACTAATTCTATCAAAAATAAAAATAAGAATTCGAAAATTGTTGTATCTAAAAGAAGAGATTTTCCCACACTTTTTTCTTCTTTTGAACGAAATAATATTACTTCCATTCCACGAAGGAAAGCATATACCTAATTTTCGATACCCTGATTTAAATTTCAGGGAAAGACAGAGACTCAAATCATGAATTACTGAGGGAAAGAAGGGCTCGAAAAAGAGGGGGATTGTGTTCCTGGAGAGCGTGCCAACGTGTGAGAACGAAACTGTCAAGGGCTGACTCTGAGTCTGGAATACGACACCCGGTATTTTCGAAATTATGACTTTGGGGAGGGTCAGCGCCAAGCTGTCTGTGTATGTATGCACGTTTTTCGCCGATCTTCCTTGGTTTTCCAAAATGCCACCCTTGTCAGGACGTGTAAAACCCAGACATATATGAGGGTCTCGGGTTACGTATCACTTCCATGTGGTCTTTGCGTCAAGTTCAAACTAAACAAATTGCTAGGCAATAGAAATCCCCGAAACCTAACTTCGTGCTGTCCCATCATCATGAATTTACGTATGCTTTTTGAATAGGATCTCCTGAAAAAACAGCTGAAGCTTCCGCTTTCTTCATTAGTACCAAACTAATTGACATTATCAAAGTCACGAGGCATAGCGGGAGGAAATTCACTTTTTTTGTTCAAAAAGGTCTAAAGCACTGAAAATGTTTAAAATTATTGTACGAATGATTACTAGTCACAAAAATATTTAAAAATTTAATAATAACCGTTGTTATATACCAACAATTTCTGTGGAAAACATTAAAATTTGAGGCTTTTTCAAATTTGAATTTTCTTTAATCGCCGGAATTGCTATATGCGGATATTCCTCAAAATAATATAGCTTTGATAATATTTGGTAAAATATAACAATTTAAATGCTTATAAACAATTAACATAAACATGGTTGATGATGCAGGTTTCTTGTAACATAAACCAATTCAAAATTTTGCCAGTTTAACGTATAGAAACTATCGGGTTTTAAATTAAAATAGCTTCAGAATGACTAATAAAACTGCATGCTAAGATTCACTCAATGAAAAATCTTGTGCAAATAACATACCGAGATGGTACACAAAAGCCCGATTAAGAACTATGATAAATTGTTAATAAAAATATTAAATAATATTTGCGACTACTTAAGACTCTCAACCTAGTTCTTAGGATTAAATAATTCATACTAAAATACATCTATGCAGGAAAAGCGGGTGTCTTTTTGGATCGGATATTGATCCTACATCAAGAAACAGCATTTTTTAGTTAAAAGGGACTTTAATTGAGTTGCTAAACAAAATAAAGTTAAATGATGTTCCCCGGAAACGACTTAAGTAAGACCTGAAAAAATTAGACGCAGCAAAATTAACTCTAGCTTTTTTCTGTGTAAATTTATTCAACTCGTGATAAATTGATGTGAATTTAAAATAAATTCAAAGGAGTTCCAAAAAATGCAAAAGAATTCAAAACGACTCTGGTAAATCCGTATAAAGACTAAAGAGTTAGGTTAGGGTTACTCCATATAAAGGATCAGGCTTTGTTTGCACCCTATATGGTATTACTATATTTTTGGTAACTTTTCATGAGAGCCAGTTAAAGTTTCAAACATTTGGCAAAATTCACAATTACACTCTAAAATGCTGGAATTCGTTTGAGTAGTTGGTTAAGTTCTCACTTTCAAATTATGATTCACTTACGATTGATTATAGAGTCGGATAAAATACTAAGAGGTCAATAAACATATGTCTTGAGACAAATTAATTCAGCTTATAGTATGTATAATACCCAAGACATTTTTATTTCAATTTAGGCATTATGTTTAAAAAAAATGTAATTTGATTAAAATTCACGTAAATGTAATTAATAACAAAATAGCCAAACTTAGCGCACAGTCGAACGATTGCGTGAAAATTGACCCACAATTTAACCCCACAAAATACTTCAGTCATAACAAACACGAATTTCTGCTAATTTCGTATGGGTGCCAAGCCAACACTATCAAAATGTTTCGAAAACGAAGAGTTGTTGCATTAGTAGTGTAAGAGCACCAATTCTTGGTACCTTAGCCCAATTATTGGCCTGCCAAAAACCGAAGTGAATTTATTTAAGTTTACATACATATTTGATTGCACTTTATAGCTAATATATGCATTATACGTAAAAATGATGGTAGAATTAAAATAATTGAAGCAAAACAAGCCAAACTGTCATATTATCTAATAAATAGGGATAGGTGCCAACAATTATAGGGTGCCCGCAGAATTGGTTCTCTTACCCTATATTATATATAACACGGAAATTGAAGTAAGCGAATTATTTTATTTTATTTCATTTATCTTAAATTATTGCATAGAATTCCATAATATTTTGTTAAATGCTACAGAACGTTTATTTTATTACGAAAATCAAAATCGATAGAAATGGACTTGATTCTATATACGGAACAACCCCAACCTGATTCTTTATACGGACTTGCCCAAATTTGATTCATATTGCATGGAGCAGTCGAATTCGGAAACAAATGTACATACATCTGAATTCAAAAGCGGTTAGTTTTCATAGCCACTATTACACTATTACTAAAATTATAATAAATATTTTATTTAAAAGTAGAAAATTATTAATAGATTTAGAACAAATTTTTAATCACCTGTTTTAACTTTTTTGTAAAAGAATTGTCTGTATTGTGTGCTTTGTGAAAAACGTTTCAACGACACTGATTACATTTACCGGCACTAGTGGAAGCACGTGACGCATACTGTGGTTAGAGATCAGCGAGATCAGTAAGGATTAGATACGATTCGTGCGATACACGTCACTGCTGCGGAAGATGAAGTTCACAATTTTTAAATGTCACTGACCGACTCTCGTCGTACGTTTAGGAATTTCCATTCAAGCGAATACAATTTTGGTACAAATATCATATTTTTAGAAGATTGCATTTTTTGATTTGCTCAAAAAATTTGTTGTTAGTTTTCAGATGAAAAACGTATTTTTTTTTTAAATTATATTCTTATGTCCGATGTTTTTAAATACAATATTTATATCTTTGCTGGTTTACTGGTCAAATTAGGAGAGTCGAAAAATTAAACATTTAAGACTCTAAAGCCTTTAAAAGTGATAAATTGGAAAAAGAACTTCCAAGTTGAAATAAAATCAAGTTACATTCACATTAAGATTGTTGTAACTATATTAATGAAAACTCTTAATTTTTCGGTTATTTTAACAATTTTCCTATTAGTCTTACCCTTCTTATGTATACGGCTATACGTTTATATGTAAGTATATCTTTTCACAGTGACATTTACACTTGTATTTTGAAAGGAAATTCGAGAGAAGGAATGCGTCTTTTTCGATACGAGTGATGATCTTATTTTCGAGTTTCTCACACTCTAGAAAAATATCATCGACCGCGTTCGTCGGGAGGCGTGAATGAAGAACACAAAATAAACTTTCCTCTTCCTTTCCCTAATTTTCTCTCTTGGGTAAGAGCCCTTGTACAATGTAGAATCTGGAGAGACCCTCTGAGTATACAAACTATATACGATCATGAACCTGTCTTGCGGCAGCTGAGATAATGGGAAGGAAATCAGTTCATTTCTATGTTGATCCTGCGGCAGGAAACCCTTGTGCTTAAGAAGTCGGTGATTGTCCGGGTAATCGGGAAAATCGAGCTGGAAAATCGGGGTCGGCCTGCTTGATCAATTCATCGCCTCGGTTGCTGCACGTGCAACGACTCACGAAATTTCGTTTATACGAGACTAAAATTCGAAATTCTTCCAGCAAGTTTCTTCTTTTAGGGTTAAAAAAAAGATAAATGAAAAATCATTTGCTTGAATGAGCTTCATAAACGCAAAAATAATTTGATTTACTTTTCTTCTATGAATTTACAACAATTTAGACTTTAGGACCAAATCTTTTTTTAGGAAAATAATTGTGTCGCATTTTCGGCTAAATGCATCTTTACTACACTATCAATGTGTAGGCCGTAGGGGATCATTATTAGAGAAATTATACACAATCGGGCAACCAAAGGCAGATGATCTTGATATTATATATAGAAAAACTTCTATTTTTCACATTCATTTTGTTCAAAAACTTCTGAAGATATTTCGATCTTTGTTTTAATGAAATGCGTCGTATTGTCACATTGGGACAACATTGTCCAAACGCGACCTAAAGCGTTATTTGTTAACTTGAGATACTTCTATCTACACTTTCAACACTTACTCATCACTACCAAAATAATTCAATCTTGCAGGTTTAGTAAAAGCCAACATACATGTGAATAAATATTTCATAATTAATGTTAGAGCATCAATAAAAAATGTGCCTGAAAATAATAATGTAGTGAGAACATGTGAAATGAGTTTTGGCAAAAAGGTGCAAACAGCTCTCCGATCTATTCAGAAATTACTTCCTTATGATCTCTATTTTAAACCCTGAAAATATTTGTGTATATTATGTTGAGTTGTACTTACAATTGTATCCAATTAACTTTGCATTGTATATAACAATATGTTGATGATTTCTTGGCTTTTTTGGATAAAATTATCCAATATATTGATCTGTAACTTTTAGTTATTTGAGTTTATAATTTTTAAGCCACATTCAGAACAGAGATCATAAAACCACCTGACAAACAACATTTGTAATGATTTCACAGTTTACTTAGTAAAATAATCTGATATTTTTGTGCCCGACAATTTGAATTTTTTATTTCGTTGTCCAGATACCTTTTCTCTCCATCAGAGAACCTACTGATTTTATGCGGATGAATTCCACACACGAACGAAAATTATTTTGTTGAACATTTATTTTTTTGTTTGAAAATTAATTTCTTTCTGTAGAAATATTACCTCTTTTTGTTAAAAATGAAACTGGTTGAAAACAAATCTTTTTCAGCTTAAAGTTGACTTTTTTTTAATTTCCAATTTCGGTTTAAATATTCAACGGTTTTGTAGAAAATTCGTAGTTTTGATTGACATTTTTTTCCTTCTTGAATAAAAATGTTTTTTTTTTTTTTGAAAACCCAACTATTTTTTTGAATATTTATCTTTTTGGTTAAAAAAAAAAAAATCTTTTTGATTAAAAATGCAACTGTCTGGTTAAAAATGAATCTGTTTAGGTTGTAAATATACTTTTTTGTTGAAAATTCAAGAATTTCATTGAAATTTTTTTCTTCCCGGACAATTAGTTTTGTTGGTTGAAAATTCAACTATTTTGTTGAAAATTTCTTTTCTGGTTTTAAAGTTGATCTTTTTTTGTAGAAATTATATCGTTTTTGATTAATAATGCAACTGTCTGGTCAAAAATGTATCTGTTTCGTTCGAAAATTAACTTTTTTGTTAAAACTTCAACAATTTTAGTGACATTTTTTTTCATTCTCGAATAAAAAAAATTGTTGTTCGTTGAAAATTCAACTATTTTGTTGAACTTTTTTGTTGGTTTGAAAATTCATCTCTTTGTCTATTAGACATTAAATCTGTTTTTGTTAAAAACGGATCTGCTGTTAATTAAAAATATGCCCAAAAACCCTCAGTTCTGTGTCTCATAGAAATCTAATAGCACGGTACGTTCTTAGAATGTTTCGCGGGAACCTTCGGAACGTTATCGGAACGTGTAAAATGTCCGCCGCTTGGAAACGTTCCACTGGGACCTGAGAGGAACCTTCCATTATTGTTATTTTTAACAACAATTATATCGTAAACCGTAAGAGATAGGTAAAAATGGATGTTATTTTTTAGTTTTTCTGTTTGGAACGTTCCTGGAACTTTCCCAAGTGGCGGGCACTTTACACGTTCCGGGAACGTTCCAGAAAAGTTCCGTGCTATTAGGGCTCGTTCTGATTTTCATGGAAACCGGCTAGGTTTTTTAATCCAAATCCAAATCATCCCGAAATTCGGGATGAGCAGTCAAATATTTTTCATAAGCTTGGCTATAGTCGTCCCGAATTTTTGGGGAGACTAGTCCATCCCCTTTGCCAACTCCCCCTATTTTTCGGGACGACTGGACGCAGCGTTTATAAAAATATGGATACAATTGCATGTCAAATTAGAATTAAAAAAAAAAGTAAAATCAAACAATTCATCCAACCACCAATTGTGAGAAAAAAATGATAATTGGCTAACTGAGAAGAGGAGATCGGTAATGTATAAGAATTTTTTAATAAAAAATCTTTTATAGTTTTTTCTACAATTATAAATATTTACGACCAGATAAACCTTCCTTATGGTCTTTTATTAAATTTTCTAGATTTTCAACTCGATATCTTATTTTGTGTGGACATGAGTTGGCGACAAAAATGCCAACAATGCTTCGTGTTCTACTAGACATTTTTTGGACAAAATTTTTTTCAAAAAAAGTAAATGAACATAGTTTGTTTTGTTTCTTTTGTATTTTTGAAATTTTTGGACAGATAGTTTTAATTACTATATACACATAATTTAGATCATTTACAAAAAATGATAATTGGCTAACCGGTCGGTAATGTAGGAAAATTTCTTTCTATTAAAAAATCATTTTTTCATCATTATAAATATTTAGGAATAGAGCACTAGAGAGACCTTCCTTCCTGCCTTGTATTTAGTCTGCCAAATTTTCAACACGATATCTTATTCCGTGTGGACATGAGTTGAGAAAAAAATACCGTTGTAATTCCAGTTTTATTTTCTTCGGAAATTTTTTTTTTCAAAATTTCCACAGAAACAAAGCAGACACACGTAGTTTATTGCCTCCTCTTTCATTTCCCATACTTTTGGAGCGATGTCTTATTTCGTTTGGACATAATTTGGTAAAGACACACGTCATTCAGACAAAGAAGAAATTGATTTCGTGTAATTGAAAATCTTGCAATCTGCATTACCCACAGACCCGCGGAAGTCTGAAGATGGCTATACGCTGTATAGTGCTGCTCTCATACAACCAGGCCCCCCAACTCTCAATACATTTCATGTGTCAAAGTTTTTGAATTAAAAAGTACTTTCTCAATTAGGTATTTTATGTTGTGACATCACCTGGCAAGATGTCTGCATGCCGAGGGCCAAGTAATAATACCAATTGCATGGGAAAAAACTTAATTTTTATAATAAACGTGGAAAAAATTATTTTTCACGATAAGTGCATTTGGATATTATTCTTTATTTTTCTAAAGCTATTTAATTAAATAATAAAATAGTTACAAAAAAAATGATCGATTTTATTATTTAATTGAACAGCTTTTCAAAAATAAAACATAATATCCAAATACATTTATGTTGAAAAATTATGTTTCTCTAAGTTATTATTACATGTTGGATTTCCCTCAAAACAGGCAAAACCTTTATCAGTGATGATCGTTATATGTTTGCGACTGCCTGTCATTTGCTGTCTCTTGTGATTATATATTTAAACTGTGATTATTATTTAGATTCTGTGAATAAATATTTAGTGTTATTGACAGTAAATGTTTATTTCATACGCCTTGTCTTCTTTGCCAGCCGGTCTCTTCTTCTCCAGAATTTATTATACCAAAGATATTATTATACTTTCATACGCATAATACTTTCGATGTTTAAAATTATCATACCAATATAATACATACCCCAATAAAATGATTGTAAAAATATGAATGACCTTTCTACAGTTACTGTCGATGAATCTAAATATTTCTTTATAGAATAAATACAATCATAATTGAAATATGTAATCCCAAATAACAACAAATAACAGACACTACCAAAAGTATAACGATCATTACTGATGAGGGGTTTGCCTATGTTGAGGCAAATGTTGCGTTGCGGTAGTGATTTACGATATACTTTTTTATTCAGAAACTTTGACACGTGAAATGCATGGAGGCTTGGGGGGGGGGGGGGGCTGGATACAACTGATATGTATATGTACAAAAATATAAATTTCTTTATTAGCATTACAAGTGCAAATAATTATTTTTGCACTATTTGCCTATAATGTAAGTGACCAATGTTCGTTTTTTTGTTCCAGTTTGATGGATACAAACCTCATAACTAGCCCATTGCCAAAATTGAAAATTGCTTGCATTGTTATGCAGCACGGTCGGTATTTCTTTAAATTCGTAATTAAAAAAAAAAAGATTTATCATAATTCTACATATTTAGGACCAGAGACACCTTCCTTTGTGCCTTTATTTAGTATGCCAAATTTTTAACACTATATCTCATTCCGTGTGGACATGAGTTGGGGGGAAAAATACCGATTTAGATTTTAGAATTATTTTCTTCGGAAATTTTGTTTTCTTCGAAATTTTCACCGAAACAAAGCTGAGAGATGTAGTTTATTGCCTACTCCTTCATTTCTTAAACTTTCAGAGCGATATCTTATTTCGTTTGGACATAAGTTGAGAAACAAAAATTCAGGACTAGTTAAGTCCCGTGATTCACTCGTTACTTTTGCCATTCTCTTAAAACTAATTTTTCAAATTTTTCAAATTAATTTTTTGTTCGAAATCTACAAAAACTTACATTTCGTTTTAAATTATTTAAAATAATTTCAATTTTCAAGATAATATAAACAAAGTGTCTTGTCGTCCCGAAATTCGGGATGACCAGTCCAATATTTTTCATAAGCTTCGCTAATCGTTTAATAAAAGCGTTTAATTATAATTCTATTAATTTGAAGATATTTTAAAATTGAAAGTAGTTTATAAAGTTTTGATCGGATGCTTACATTTGTTTAATTACTGAAACTTTTGAATCGAAACAGTTACATTTTTGAAGTTAAAATCTGTAAATTCTTTAATTTTGAATGGATTTAGAATCGTCTTTGAAATGAATTATTTTTCACTTGTAATATTTTTACAGTTAAATTTTAAAAATCATAAATTAATTTATATTTACAGTTGATCAGCTAAAAACATTTTTCATCAAAAATGTTCCGTTTTAAAAGCTTTCAATATTTAATTGTTTAAGTCTCAAAACTGCATAAAAAATTCTTTCAATTAAAAATGTACGCTTAAAAATAAAGATCTACAATTAAAATGTTTTAAAGAAAAAGACTTTAGAACTACGCATTGTAAACTGAATCATATAATTGCAAAAGTTAACAACTGAACTTAACATCAAAAAAAGTTGAAATCAAACTTATTTTTAAATTTATAAATACTTTCACAAAAAACAGAAAATATAGAAAGATTATTTTAAATTGCATCATATCACGTGATATAAAATTTGTGATATTTCGAGTGATAAGATAGATTTTTCTTCCAAAAGTTTGTAAAATTCCTGGTCAAAAAATAAATTCACTGTCCAGCGACCACCCTGTCAGTAGCAAAATGAACCCTTCCGGTTTATTTTTAGGCTATGTCTAGTCGTCCCGAAAAATTGGGAGAGTTGAAAAAGGGGATGGACTAGTCGTCCCGGATGTTCAAGCCAAGCTTATGAAAAAAAAGCTTTATATTAGTTTTTATATACGAAACTGTTTTTAACTTGAAATCCTCTTTCAGAAATGAAAATTCAAAAATCGTTTATTATTTAAAATAATAAAAATTCGTTCGAATTAAACAACATATTGAATTGAGACTCTTAAATAATAATTATTCCGAAAATTGGCTGATCGTATTTCCGAGAGGGGCTGAAAATAAACCCGATTTCGTAAACCTAGTCAGATTTGATTATTTGCAGAAGAATGTGGTTTTCATTGGATAAATAGAAACTGCGGATTTTCCGATTCCCGTCGTTTTGGGTGGACTGCATAGGGTGAATCTGTTTCTAAAGGCTCGTAAGTTTGTGGACGGAAGGATATAATATGGCACTCGCATCCCCAGGGAGACGTGGCTAGCCAAGCAATTTGTCAACACCATTAAGAGAACGCACAAGGCACAAGGGTTGACTTCAGTCGCATCTGCCAACGGACGGTGAGATCTCGCTATAATAAAAGGGTAGTTAATGACACGGGGGCTTGAATCAAAATGCCAGACCTGGCCGTATGTTGCCCCTTTGACAAAATATTGACATTCTTATTGACCGAATGCGTTGCCAGATTCTACGTTCTTCAGCCGGAAAGACCGGCGAATTCATATTAAGCGGAAAGCGGCTGATTATCACAATACCAGATTAGATAACAAAATATTCATACCCAGGTAAAGACCTGAATGAAACTATATTTGAAATTCCATTAGTCATTCTTTCGTAATTATGACTCTCGTTTTTTTAATTTTTAATTTATTCGCGTAAATGAATGATAAAATTATTTACTACAATCCTTTATCTAAGTTAATTTTAGATGCATTTACTCAGGAATGTAAATGTAAGTATACAAATTTGGAGCTTCAATTATTGCAATGGTAGCACAAAGGAAAATTAATTTATCAACATTCCAGGTTGACAGATCGAATAAACTGCAAAATGACTTGAGATAAATAAAAATAAGACATGCTTTGTTCGTCTCCAGCCAAAAAGGGAAATGCACTTTCGTTATCGAAATAAAGAAACGCGTATCCGAAATCTTCGAGATAAGAATGATAAATGGTCCAATTTGAGATTAAAAACAAATCGCTGTCTAGTTGAGCCGAGATATGTACTGATATCTTTTGATCTTCCGAAAGACTTTCACGGACCTGCCTTTTCAGGTGCGGTTTAATCACCACTTTATCGAGCGGAAAATTCAATATTGAGGTCCGGAAATTTTCTCCCTAGGTGAACGTTAAATTAGTGGGGCTGAGAGCTTTATAAGCTCTGGTACTAATCGGTACTTTATTGTCGCACCTTTTATGCCTTCGGGATTTTTAACACCACTTTTTCAGGGATTGTTTCCGGTGGGCAAAAAAAGCCTCGCAGTTATGTTGTAGAAAGAAATAGAGGAACGGTAGAAACACTTTTAGAAAATAGGGGAAATTTTAATAGAGGAGGAAAGTTAGGATTAGCAGTATTATTTTTAATTTCAATTTTAATTTTTTGAATGATTTTAAATTCTAAGGATTAAAAATTAAGCTGTTTGGTAATGATCACATCATTCCTAAAGCTCTTAACTTTTATATGATTTTTCCTCCTGCCATATTGGTATTTTACTTACATATTTATTTCATACGTTCAAAGTCGAAGGCCGAAACATTGAAATTTAAAAGCTTTCAAAATTTTGAACAAATTTTCTATTCAGAATACCAAAATTCCTAATTTCTCTTACATTTTATCGCTTGTAAATTTGTTAAATCTAAAATCAGAATTAGTGACGATTCAATCTCTGAAATTCTTTTCTAAAAATTTAAGTTAATTATTTTTTGTATTTAAACTAATACTTACTGCAGTCATGACTAATTGAAGCGTACTCTATAAAATTGCATTAAACGCCACTTGACATAAGGATCATTGTGTATCTACATTCACATAGATGACCCTTACGATAAGTGGCGCATAATGCACTGTTCTAGAGCATGCTATAATTATTTAATAAAATCTACTAACAAATGATCAAAAACATTTCAAAATGAAATAAGTATAATTAAAAAAAGGTATAAAGAGGATCGGATTTTATTGTTTTTCAAACATAATTATTATAAATCATAATTTAACATATTTTATGTTAACAACTAAAAATAGGGAACTTTGAATTAAGAAAATAATGTTCTTTCAGGAACTAGCCAAAAAAAGTGATAATATATATAATATATAAAATGATATTAAGCAAAAGAAAATAGTTTTATAAGATTTTAATTTTCATTTGTGCCTGCATAAGCGGAAATAAATGGGACTTGATAAAATAAGAGTTAAAAGAGTCAATATCCGGGGAGAGAGTGAGAAAAGCGGAAACTGGGGCTGAAACTGTAACGGGAATAGGTAGGATGCCATTGGAATAAGATCGGGTTTATCCGCGGTGTCGGGTTCGAGCCCCGGATAAGTCTACCTTATCCCGATAAGCCGGTGAGTTAATGAATCACAAAACAGGTGGCGGCGCCACAGAGGACGTCTTCGTCCGCTCCCAAATGCTCCAGATTCGACCGGATTTGAAAATACTCTCTTTTTTCTTTAATCGAAAACAGGAATGTCGCAAATTGCATCGGATTTTAGGTTGGCCGGTAGTGACTTACTAAAACGATCTACTATTCAGTTTCGTCTTTCGGGTCTTTCAATTCCAGAAGATAAAACTAACAAATCTAAAAAAAATGCACTGTAGCCGACTCCATAAAATTACTATTTGCTCAAGAGCTTTGTATGCGACGGTAGTTTATTGTGTCTCTCGTAAACACATCAATGGCAAGCACTTCAATTAGAAATTCAAACTTTTGAAAATTTACTAAAATAAATTTTGCGTGAAGTATTATTTTGATCTCATTGATGAAAAATACAATACATGTTAGTTTTTATTGGTAGTTTGCATAATGTAATGTTCTCTGGTGATTTTCGTGTTTTCAAACAGGGTATCTATGTAGAGTGGTTCAAGATTTTTAGAATACGTCCAAAGTGGTGTGGCTTACGGCAAACGAAATAAAAATTTTATCAGGCTGCTTCACACCAACAGTGTCATAATGCGACACGTACGACTCTTATCGGTTGCCTGTACTAAAACTTTATCTGAGTTTATCTGACATCTGACAAAAACATTACAGCTTCTCCGTCACAAAAGTGGAAGAATTTTATGTACAAACGTCCTTTTTTCGCATTTAGGATCGTAGAAGAAGATAGGAGATCAAATTCTAAAAATGAAATCTTTAATAAATATAAATGAAAATTGCGTATACCAAATTTGTATTAAGGATGTTCATGACGTCGTGCCGAAATTCGGGATGAGTAGTCAAATATTTTTCAAAATTTTGGCTAGTCGCCCTGAAATTTCTGGAGGACTAGTCCATCCCTTTTTCCCATGCCGCAAATTTTTCGGGAGGACTATAGACGCAGCCTGAATTTAAATATAAATTTTTGTCGATTTTATAAATTATTACAAAGGTTTCATGAATTTTGAGACTGATTGTACGAAGAAGACATCGTTAAAAAATGTTTGCATCTATTTAAAAAATGTAATACATTTTTTTAAACGATCAAGTCAATGCGTGTGAAAGTGTCCTCTCTGTTCTTTCATACTTTCAGGGCTCTACTTCATAAACGAAATGGAAAAAAATTCTGAAATTTTCACAAAATCTCTTTATTATGCCCTTCTATGGTGTCTCAGTTTTTGAAAAAAAATCGTCCTAACTGTTTACGCGTCATGCTAAAATATGTTACATTTTCAATATCGTGGGATAGGCCTTACGTGCATATAAGATGCAGTTTATGATTTTACTTATCTCGACTTCGAAATGGTCAGCCCTTTTCTAATTGCACTAGACTTTAGATAATACTCTAATAAATCTACATTCCCAATCCTAAAATAAATCCTCAGAAAATAATTTTATCCGTATAATAAATTAATGAATTTTACAAAAAAAAAGTATTAGTTCAGGGCTAACTTCAGGTATTATAATAAGACTAAGAAAAAACAGTCTCGAATGGTATTAAAATGAGACCACTGTTGGGAACCCAGATTCATTTTTTTACATTGAAAATAACAGAATGAAGTTCTCCTACTCAAAAAAAGTTTACATAAAAAATGATGCCGTAAAAAAGAGATCTATAGTTTTTTTTGCAGTGATGAATATGATTTGAATTGAGTTTGATTTGAAGAATGAAATTAGCCGCATCGGGTTATCAGCCGTCGCAAAGCTTCACTAACAACGCGACGGGCGCACTCGAATTATAATATCATTTCGCTAACACAATTTTATCAATTAGATTTTCCGACGGCTAGTTTCGATAAGTATAGTTATAATTTCTGATAGGATTTTGATAATTTTAATTTGGGAAGTTAATGTTCAATATTAATTGAAAGCATTCCAAATAAGAAGGCTATCATATATCTAAATCTATACGTATCTCTAGAAGAAATAAATATTTTTGGTTCTTAAAATTTGGTTGATTTAACCAAAATCTTTGTTCATTTAGCCAAAATTTTTGTTTAATCAATCAAATTCAGTGAACCAATCGATTATTATTCGTTCATGCATATACAGATATAATTTCAGCTTTGTGGAAACTATAATAGGTACAGACTGCATTGCGAAAAAATAGCTTACTAAATACTCATATCAAATATATGTAACAATGATAAGCAAAATTCTTTGCTTACTTTGCAAGTAACTCCAATCATTTATTTGGAAACAATATTATCAAGTGAGTTCTAATCGCCCCATCTTCATATTCGACAGATTCTGATATTATCAAAGAATATATCGTCATTAAAAAAATCATTCTAGTTATCCAAAATTATCAAATAATACTCTTTATAATATAATTTTTTTACCAGGACCCACAGTGTTTGAATAATTAATATTTGTTTCGTAATATTCAAGTTTACCCAAAGACTACAAGTTGGGGGCTCGGTTGGAGGACTACAGTCTTAGTATTCCAGTCACCATGAGCTATCAAATTTTGATAATAAATTTTTTAAGCTTATCTAATTATAATAATAAATTTATAAAGTTGACTCACCAAAGTTTTTTAATTAAAAAAAAATACTTCAATCTTCGTATAGAATTATCAACATTTGAATTTTAAAATGAAAAAAAAGAAAGTCTAGATTTTAGGTGAAAAATTCAAGAACTCACGTACAAAAAGACAAAACTAATAAAACAAAAAAAGGATTGAAAATGTTACAGACTATTAGCTTTAAAATAAAGACACTAAATTTAACCAAGAAGAATACGATTTCAAGGAACTGCATGACCGCAGTTTTTTCTCAAAATTTTATTCTTAGAAATTCTCTATATCATATAGAGGAGGGTGGTACGCATTGGATACCAGTACATACTGGACAATGCTTATTTTTTCGTAGGATTAAGATGAATGAAATTTCATAAATTTTTATGTGAAGTGATTTGATAATACTTTTTGTAACTAGTTATCAGAGTGCATTAGTATCCTTCCAATTATGAGGATACACGCATCCAGTATGTACCAGTTTCGTATATGGCTATAATTGAAAAAAATCTGATTAAAAATCCCGTTTTTATGATATGAGTAAGCTTTAAAGGACTAAGAAATCTTGCTTTAATTGTTTTAAGTTTTCAAGGAAATTTGCAAGTTTAGGAAACACTAATCTCAGACTTGAGTTAAACTAAAATTCGCTCAATTTTTTAAATTCTTGTTGGATTCCATCTGTAAGACTTTCGTTAAATGATGTCGAACACAACATTCATTCATTCATTCATTTAACGCTAAAATGATCCTCCAAAAAGATTATATGGAGAATGAGAATAGTATTGTGACCGACTCACCACGTTTAAGTTTCTCCAACGGTTCATGATGAACCTGATGGTTTGAGCTGTGGAGCATTGAAGTATCATGATGATTCCCATGGATATCGTGATGTTGCATCGAATTCTGAAGATGATCACCAGCATGCAATCCTGCCATTGTGGCTGCGGCCGCCACGTGTTGATGGTGTTGAACCGATAACCCTGCAGCCGAACCAGTCACCAGGTCCTGGAGACAGAGTTCTCCATTGCCTCCACCGCCGCCGGCGAGTTCGAGGCTCCCCCCGCCCCCGCCACGCTCCATGCTGTAAAACGTTAACGTCGTGCCGACGGTTCCGACCACTTCTCCAAGGATCACCTTCCGCCCGAAGAATCTCTATCCAATGTTTTCAAAACTTTGAAAGATTTCTCATCACTTGGATTATCCTTTCGTATTCCTTTAACTTGCAGATGATGAGCTGATGTTCAGGTTTCTGTAGTCGCAAATATTTGATTAGATCTTGAAGAGGTGTTTTCTGTTTATATCATCAGTTCTTCACTAAAATCTCCTCTTCTCATTTCTGTTGTTCCTCTTAGCCTCCTTCAGTTTCCTATTCTTTCTAATACACTATCCCAAACCCGAGAATGAACACTTGTCTTCCGATGAGTATTTCCACAGACAATCACTTTTGAACAATCACTCTCTCACAACTGTCAGAGAATCTTGCACCTTATCACCAAACAACGAACACGTGCTATGCCTCTCCATCGACAGCTGGGTAACTAGAGAAACCTCCGAGTCTCTTGTCCGTCAACTGTCACGTGGGACCCCACTCCCGCAAAAGAGCGTAAAATTCTCCCAATATCTGACAACCGCTCGAGGACAATCACCTGCTAGGTGATACCAGCAAAAAACTCACAGACAACTGCTTTCCGGTGATGTCAGTTAAAGTTGTAACTTTTTGGATTGATCTTGTTGCCGAATAAGCGATACCAGCCAAACTGCCCAATTTATGGAACCACTTCTTGGAAAACCGAACAACCCTTATCATAAAAAGGTCACAGTAGAGGATACCAACCGAACTACCCAACTTAATGAAAATCTTCGGACAAACCTTTTTATGCGATATCAGCCAAAGCAGACAGCTTAGTCAAAAACTTCTTTTTGTAAAACTCGGATGACACTCGCGTGATGGAAGCTACTTCCTGAGACCGCGTTTCGCCGACTGAGGGATTATCGACGCGTTGGATTTACATCGAGCCTACCCCGTCGGGAGGATCGAGGTTAAGGAGCCCGCCACGAGGTTAAGGTTACGCGGCTCCGGCTCTCAAACGCACGCGGTCAAGAGAGAGAGGAAGCGTGTCAGGTAGATAGGTAGGTCGTAGGTGGCCTGACGAAGTAGGTGGTGCAGTAGCCGAGTTGGTGGGTCGGGTCGACTAGGCTTAGCCGGTTGAGCCTTTCGGACTGCCTGCCGGCTTAAGTCTGTAAGTCAATAAGCCGAGCGGATCTAGTGGTCTTGGCTGCTGCACTGACTGCCTTCCTTGCTTGCCGGGCGGGCTGCCTGACTGTCTGACTGCGCCTCTCCTGTTCTGAACGATCTTACACCCCCTCTCCAACGCCCCCACGCAACCCCCTCCACCGGCGTGGCTGGTGTCACCCCGCCTCTTGTCAACCCCACCCTGGCTGGCTGAAAAGGTGAGGGAGAGGGGACTCTTCGACCCTGACAGTATCACTATACCTATTAGCTAGTTGGAACTTGGGATGCGCCAGAAGAGCCACGGTTTCCAAATCAGCACCCCTCCTACGCGCAGCACGAGCCTAGTGGGCAACCCCTACTACCCCCGACACCCCCTAGTCTAAAAGTGACCCCCACGCATCGAGTTGCGAGGGGAACTCACCCCTTCGACAGATCCAAGCCCCACCCCGTTTCTGACATCGGAGAGGATCGTTGCCTTCGGTTCCTTACTACACAACGAGGTGCTTGGATGATTCTCGTAATGTGTTCTTTTCGCTTTTTGTTTGAGAGCAAATATATGAATGTAGTGACTTGAGGAGGTGGAGAGCAATTTCTAAGAGGTTTGATGGAGTCGAGTAAGTTTGATATGTGGGCCGAGTGGGATTTGTTATTGGATAACAACATTTTCTTTGTTTGATTTGCCTTTATCAACACTAAATGTTTGAGTCAGGCATCCAAAATGTGAAAAAAAGAATGATATAAAAGCCTGTTAACAATAAAAAATGGGAGTGTCAACATTTGCCGAATATACAGCCCCCCCCGCCCCTTTCCAGCTTCCGCTTATTTTCTCCGGCATGTTTAATATAAAATTCTAATTAATTTGCAAACGCTTTAGCCACAAATGGGGCCCCGTTCACTTAATAATCGTGCTTAATAAATAATCATTTTTTCATCTTTTGTATGTTTTTTTGCTTAAATTAGCATATTTGCAAGTAGGTTTGGAATTTATTCAATTCGTTCATTATTCTGAAAAAATACTAGATGAAAATAATAAGAATTAGTGTCGAACGTAAAACGAATTTTTGAATTTTTCATAATGAGGACTTAAGACTTAAGGCCATTTACAAAATACGTGATAACTATATTTTTTCAGAAAAATTTAACCCCACCCCATCGCGTGACGCTTTTGAAATCTAAATGATTCCTAATATTTATATTATACATAACACTAAAATAATATTTTGTGAATGATTCCTAATATTTGTATTATACATAATACTAAAATAATATTTTAATTACCCAGATTATGCCACGCTAATCTCAGCAATTACATATGTAAGACTAAGTGAAATAAATGTGTGAATGAATTACGAAAATCAATAATATTTTCGTGTTTTGCTGCCAAGTCTATTCAGAGTAGATTTAGAAAAAAACGCCTTTGTTAAGGTGTTATCAGCCTTATCTGTGACATACTGCAGTCGTCACCGTCACGTGACTCATGGTATACTATAGAGGAAATTCTGATAGAAGGCCAGTCAGTGAATTATTTCCTCGGAACACAATTTCAGAATGAAGGTGATATGGGTATTCGTGTAATGTTGGTGCCTGGGATGAAGATATGGATCTGCGGGAAAAAAGTTTAATTATAAATTAAAGATATTAAAAAGATCTACAATTTGGTTGATCGAACTTCGAGATTGATTAATTTGTTTACTTGGAAAAAAATAAAAGCCTGCAAAATTGGTCACTTTCCAATATTGGCAATAATGCACGCACATATTTCAAAATCTGTGAAAAAATGTATTTTTTTAAACTGAAAACTTGTGCATATTTGCAGCTTAAAATCGTCAATACTTTGGTAGGAAATCTGTTTATTGTTCATAGATTGTCTTTTTTCAGATTAAAAAAAAAGTTTCAAAGCAATGAAAGTCTAGAATTTTAATCCCAAACATTTGTAGTATCAAAACACTACTTGGATATTTTTTTTCGCAATGAAGTTGTTCAAAAAGGGCTGAAAGTAGGAAAAGGCGTTTTTTCTTATAAACAAATAGAATAAATTCGTTGATTTTCATCTTACAAAATTGTGGTTTCAGTCCACGGATAGTTATCAGTTCTGAATGAGTAAACAAAATAGTAAATTTTTTTATAACAATATTTCTTGCAGCTGTAATTTTCAAGATAGAAAGCTCACATTTTTGCAGAATGTAGTTGAAGACTTTTCCTAATTGCAATAAAATTTTGAAAATTTTCATTTGTGATTTGACTGTTTGCAATTGGGGTTAATTTACAGACAACGTGCGGCTTAGTGCCTGACGGCGCGGCGGAGTGGGGGAAGCAGCTTACGCGTGGGAGGCGTTCGCGCTCAAATTCAATTACCGTCTTCAAAATGCGTCAGCTGCAAAAAATTGGGGAACAAAGCAATATATCTATACATTTTATTTATTTTTTGGCTAACTTTTTGCGCTGATTAACAACCCAACATCAAAAGTTCGCAAACAGTACATCCCGTGCAGAAATTTCGATAGGGTTCTAGTGGGGGTAGCCCGCCTACAACCCCATTTAGGAGAAGGGCCCCTGTGTTTGATTTAAATTAATGGGTAAATAATATTCTGCATTATAATTTCATTTACGAGTATTTTATTAATGATTTGATATGTTTAATAATGTATTATTATATAAATTAGAGAAAAACTTGTAAACATAAATAAATCAAGTCACGCGTAAAAAAAAGCCAATTCTGATTTTAAATAACCTCAATCTGATCATCATCTTCCCGTTTGACTTTTCTCATTAGGCGGAACTTTTTGCTCTGAAGTCGTCCCTGCTGTTGCAGGCGCCTTTTCGCTTTCATCATGGAGAAAAATAATTGTAAAACACAAACAAAATTACATTGACAACTAAAAAATACAAAACTTGAAAGCTCTGGTAAAGCACTGGACAGCCGTATTTGACATAACCTCTTTAACTTTAGCTGACACATATGTGCCTGGCCCCGAAAAAAAATGTTCAATAGTGCCCTAAATCAAGTTTTCGAGAATAACTCGTTCAAATAGTCCAAAAAACATGATCTCTGCATACTGAAACCTTCAAAAACCTCAAAATTAATATTTTAGGCAATATAAGATTGTAGGAATTCTCGGGTCGGGGCCCCATTAGATACAGATAGATTCGCCATACCAACACGAAGCATGGAATTCTTCTCTAGAATCTGACAGGGCCCCCATCAGTTTTTTCTAGACTAGATATTCTGGTGGGGGCCCCATCAGAAACCAACTTCAAATAGGGAAAGATGGGGAAATTTCTGCACGGGATCTATCAGTTCAATAATGTATGAGGATATTTTTATTATTTTCACTAAATACACAATTCCTGAAGTATTTTTTGCATTGAATATGAACTGTATTTCATCTATCTAAATTTTCTTCAATCGTATTAACACAGTGGGTATAAACTCTAATCTACGCCTGCTTTTCGCAACCTCAAATTCGTCTTCGCTTTCGTCGCTTTGCAAATTTATTCAATACGCGAAGACCATAAACAAACCAATATCGGAAGAAATGTTTCTATATTTCTAATGTATGCCTGTTTTTCGCATTGTAAAATTCGTCTTCGGTTTGATCTTCTTGGCGTATTTCTTCAACACAAACAGTTTAAAGATGAAAATGTCAGAAGAATTGTGTACACGGAAAAATATGTATTGTTGAAACAGAAAAATACTAAACAATATAATCAACAGTACTGAAATATATATGAATAAAGTAATTTACTTTTTTTTTGAAGCAGCCAACTATATGTACGATTCATAGATTTTCATAACTTTGAATTACGTACGTTATTACGTGAGTTTCAAATGTCATTCAAAACTGAAACGTCACGTGGAATTTTTCGTTAGTAACAAAAAAGTAAACATTTTCTCATTTGACATCCAAGTTTCGGAAACGTATAGAAATTTTAAAATGATTTCTGCTATTAATTCTAGTTGTTTTTATTTTAACTTTTGCCTTACTGAGCTGCATGCTTTTTATACGTTTTGCTTTTTATAAAATGAATTATAAATTTGAAACATCTGTGAAAACAATTTTCATTTAATCAGCGCTATATCCAGATTCAAAAGATTCTAGAGAGATTGATCAGCAACTTGGGTCGGAGAAGTGTTGCGGAATGAACGTGTCATTTGAGTAAATAACACGAGAATTCCAGATCAATCTAAAATATCTATACCTAACACCTATATACCTATATACCTATATACCCACCATATACACTACTATTTTCCAACCGAGCAAGTCATGCCTACCCCGAAAGGGAAATGGCTTAATGGTATAATAATAATAAAAATAATATAATATCTTTGCTGTAAGGATTTAAGAATATCATTCATTAACAATAATACAGAAAATAAATTGATATATAACGATGCTGATGGCTTAGAAAACTTGCTCACATTTTTCCGTTTCTTCTTTGTTGAATGAAGACGCAATTGCTTATCAAAGTTTTGCTTGACATTGACAATTTCCTTAGTTTGAAGTTTGATAACCTCAAATTTGTTATGAATGCCGAGAACTTGATCCAAATGTTTGTTATATATTTCCGATGAGAGCATTTGTTTAAAAGACGTTTTTTCATAAAGACATTATTTTATTTATACTACATGTTTAATATTGTTTAAATCTGAATCAGTGAAAGGTCACTGATTGTCAGTGAAATTTCACTGATTGAAATAGCTGGAAATGGTCAGTGAAAAGTTAGTGATTCATTCAGTGAAATAAAATTTTTTGAAAGTTGACAGCGCTGCACCACGTCGATTTAGCAGTCATAATAAAATAAGATTTAAGTAGGTTCAATCAAATAATCATAGTAAAAACTTAAGACCCATAAATTTGATCAAATATTAAAAAAGGTGAAAAGTTTCGATGATTCTAAATGACAAGTAACTTCACAATATTTACTTACTTTCAAGATTCAACTGTCATGTACACGCTATACGAGTTAGAGTATATTTTTCCTATGCAGTTACTTTAGCACACGAACAGCCCGAAAATTCAAAAATTTATTTCATTAAGAAATTATTTTTGCTACTTGAGTAAAAGAATGACAATGCTTTACTTTAAAACTTAGAGGTTATGTCTCACATAATTTTTTGTGTTACTCTTTTGTTACTGAATTGATTAGTGAATAAGTCTGGAATCACTGATTAATCAATGAAATGTCTGGCTACTATTTCAATCAGTGAATTTTTCACTGATTCATATTTACAGAGTAGGGTGGGTCGAAAATAACCTATTCTGGGATTCAAAATCTAGCTAGTGTATTTCTATTTTAAAAAGTCCACACATGTGAATTGAAATGATATTATAAGTCATGTCTTCTGAAAGAGAAAACATTCCTTCTTATGAAAAAAGTTTAAAAGTTACGAAAAACAATTATTTAACAATAGTTTTTCTAAATGAATTTTGTCTTACTATCGCTTCTTACCAATTTTTGATAATGTTTGAATTTTAATAAAATATGGCCACAGAAAAATTTATTTTGGAAATTGAAATCGGTAGACTTGTAGAGAATGTTTTCCACAAACAAATGGTTCTAATTGATATATTCTGTAGTATTCTAGAATGCTTGATGTACATACAAATTAATAATTAAAATGACATTAAAAGTCACTGACCAACGCTAATTTCGGATCCTACAAAAAATGTTTTTTATTATTCTAAACGCTCCACTTTGATGATGCAACAAGAAAAATGGGATTAGATTGTTTTTTATAACAATGAAAATGCATTAAATTGCAGGCTTTCTTAAAAACGCGCCATCCCTAATTAAGGAATTAATGCCTCGTTAGCCGAGTACCAAGTACTGAAAAATCGAAAAAGTCCGTTTAACGTTAATTGATATTGCAAAAAAAAAATGACTTTGAAAAAATTCAATGCTGTAATTATAGGCTATGCGCATAATTGAAATAATAATACATTTAATGTGGTGAGCCCACATTTGTAGTTATTTACAAGAAACTATCCACCTACTAAATAAATCGGGTAGTGTCACGCCTACCCTGAAAGGGAAATGGCTTAATGGTATACATACATACATACAAATAAAATATTAATATATAGAACCCAATAATGTGATAGCCTCCCGTGCAGAAATTGCCCCGGTTGGCCCTACTGCCTACTATAACAAGTTTTCTGGTCGGATCCCGGTCGGGAGCCGGCCGGGCTACATTTTTCTCGAATCACCTAGTCGGGAGACGTCGATTACTGGCTGGGACAACCCTGCTTAGATTTCATGGTCGGGAGCCGACCGGGCACTGGTCAGGATACTTTTTTTGTAGAAATTACACATTTTTTAAGAGCCGTGACATTATCAAAGACGTACTTACGGATACTGGATGAATTATTATTTGAAAAGTAGAATTTAAAGGTTTATTAGATCAGTGAAACAGAAACTAGCTTTTTTAAATTCTTAAAAGAAAAAACGTTTGTTTTTTTCCAATGTTTCAACTTATTAAAGAAAACTTTTATCGATTCTGCAAGGTGCAAAAGCAGATTGACTACAATTTTTATAATTTTCTCTATTGTCAGACAATTTTTAGTCTGTACACTTTCAAATTTACCGCCATGTCTGACGCCTTCTGCGGTGGCGTCGGCGTAGACACTTGTAAGTTTCAGTTTCGAACCTCGAACAAGAATGCATGCGTCGTCTCCTCGAAGTTCGCAATTAAAATCACGATCCGTAATTAAAATCAACCTTATTTCAGTAGTCAGCTTGAAACCCCGACTTACTTCGCGGATAATTAGTATTTTAAATTATAGTGTTGTGTATTCATTTTTTCCTTTCTTCCTTCCTAACCTCAAATCACCACGTGGTTTCCAAAATAAAACAATTTCTCAGAGATTCTAGCATCAATTATTGAAACTCTAATCCAATTTCCTCCCGAGAATTTATTAACTTGATTTGTCATTTAAAGTTCACCGTATTCTTTACGATGAGCCTTAAAAGACAGAACAAGTTACCAATTTCTCGCCAGAAGCAACATTTTTTAACCGCTCTGTGGCCGGATTACCCGACCGGATCCCGGTCGGTATGAAAGCCGAAATCCGACCAGTTTACCGTGACGTTTTTACCCGGATCCCGGCCGGCGCCCGGCTTAAACTGGGTCTATCCGGCCGGCTCCCGGTCGGATCCCTGTTACCATTTCTACACGGGCTGAGGCTTACAGTATTCAGAAGAAGAAAATTCCAATTCAATATTCACAGAGTGTCCATAAGTAGATGATTTCCTAATAATTCGTAATTATTTAAAAAAATCTCCACAGTTGTCAATAGGGCACACTAATCTTCATACATTTTCACAGCTCTTGTTATAAATATGTTCACTTTCCTTTTGGTGATGATTTTCACCATGTCTTCCTAATGCGAACTTACGCGCAAACATTTGTCCACGTGTATCGCACTTATGACACCGTTCGTCACTTTTGGTAAGGTTCCAGGTTATGGACCTTGCGTAAATGTAAATGCACATGCAAGTTATTCTTCAACGTGAAGACGTTCTTGCATTCGTTACAATTCAAAAGATTCATTTTTACTACTAATAAATCATGTAACACGAAAGCAACAAAATGTTTTTGAATTCCGTGGCATGACAAACTGCGCATGCGTGTTTCAAACAAAACAAGATGCGTACTGAGCATGCACAGGCAGCTCGTGAAATGTGACAGTTGGGGTAGTGTTTCTAGGTGGATAGTTTCTTGTAGTAAATAACTACAAGTGTGGGCTCACCGCACCCACGATGCGCCAACAGCACGCAGTATTCTCGAATGGTCACCCATCCAAGTACAAACCGCACCCAACGCTGCTTAACTTCAGTGATCAGACGATAACTCGTTTTTTCAGCGTTGTATTCAATTTAATTTGTTCTATAGAAGAATAAAAAACGTTTGTTAATATTCATCTGTGTGATTATTCATAGTATTTATTGATTTCAAATAGGCCCGCGCTTTTCGGTACATGCGCAGTTGAAAACTTCAGCAATTCAGCACCCGCCAATGGCCATCTATCGGATATTAACGAACTAAAAAGGAACTTTTAACAAGAGTTCCTTTGAAGTCTAAGTTCTAAAGGATGCCAACTTTTACTTGAGCCGCAACATTACTGAAACCCTAGTTTTTTCTGCGATAAATAGATTTCCTGCCAAAAAATGCACTATTTTGAGCTTCAATTTTCTACAAGTTTTTAGCTTACAAAAATACATATTTTCACAGATAATGAAGGATGTGCATGCATTATTGCTAAAAATGGGTAAGTGGCCAGATTTGCAGGTTTTTATTTTTTTCATAGTAAGCAAATTAACCAATCTCGAAGTTCGAAGAGCCAAATTGTAGATCTTTTTAGTATCTTGATCGCAATCTTCAAAAAAATGATTTCGCAAACTTTGAACAGTGCGCAGTTTTTTGGGTTTGGAAATTTGCTGTTGAAAACATACTGATCTTCATCCCAGACATCAACCATGTACGAATATCCATATTGCTTCTAAGTTGAAAATGTGTCCCCAAACACTCTTTTTCATGCTTTACTGACTGGCCTATAGATGCCCGTGTGGAAAAATTTCGTGGCGCTCTACTGTTTCTGTCCAGTCAGCCTTGAGTCGACATTGGCGCGCCACAGGCTGACTGTCCAGTGGCTGGACTGGGCTGTAACGCTCGGATCGACTAGTTTCTAGACAGATCGGCTATTTTGATAAAAAATAATTAAATAATATAATTATTTTTTATGCCATAAAAGTCCAATATATAGATATTGCAGTTAATTAAAAATATAAAAAAAGTTTTTGTACACAAAAAATGAAGAAATGAGTTTCCGCAAATCTCTTGTACATACGCCAAATGTCGAACTTCTGATGTAACTTCCTATTATATTGTTGTAACTTTGTCCCTTCGCCTTAACACCTCGGCCATCTAAAAGTTAAATTTTTTTTCTTTTTTGTCGGACATGAATTTCGATGCATTACATCCTAATATTTATTTCAATAAAACATGAACAATTTTTAAACATCAAAAGTGCTTGATTTGTGAATAAATCATTGAAAAAATAAAGTTTGTGTGATATTACTTGCGATTAGGCTACGCAATAATTATTGTTTATTATTTCAAATAATTAATACGTTAGGCTGAATTATCATTTACGGAATCAATAAATAATTAAAATAAATTAAATAAATCTTTTATAATAATATTTGATTTTCTTGAATATCATAAATATTATATATAGCATTATACATATTATAATTATTATAAATTCAATATAAATTCATTATAACTTCACTATATAATTCAATCGAAACAAAATATTTTTAAACATTCTGCAAAAAATCGTTCTTGAAACTGCAGTTCTTGTATTAAGATTTCCATCGCCTTCAACAATTATTGTTTACTATCTTAAATATGTGATGGTCTACAATTAATTATTTCTTTAGCATTTGTACAATTGTGTATTGTAATTTCCCAAATATTTTATTCAAAAATGATTATTTTCTGAATTCATCTCTGTAATTTTTGTTTAAGTCCAAACCGTGATTCTATCTAGAAACTAGCTAAAATCTGGACAATCTTTATATATTCAAATTCGTAACGAACTCCTAGATAGCGCCAAGAATGGGACTAGACAGCAGAAAGGTTTGAATCAAACACGTAGTAAAACTAGAAAGCGCCAGTGTAGCGCCAGGCTAGTATTGCGTGAATAGACAGACTTGAGAAAAACTGTACTGGCTTTAGCATGATTCAAGACTGCCACGAAATTTTTCCACACGGGTGAGTACAGTTAAATCGCGTGCGACGAGGGAATTTTCTTATGCGAATGGTTGCTCACATCATAGATACGCAATTGAAATTAAAAATAATCTGGATACCTACATTTATTTCTGCGCAATTTTTTATTCCGAATGTTGGACAATCACTGTATCCGTGTATAGGGCTGAGTAAAAATGCTGCAAAGTTAATCGATTTATTTGAGCCAAAAACAGAAAAATTACACAGAAAAAACTGGGGTTTCCATTAGAACCCATTTTTGGTTTTAAAGGAGCTGCAACAAAAATGAACCCCACTTGCTGAAAAGGATCAAAAACGATAAATGAGCTCTAAATGATACCTCAGTTGGGGTTCTAAAGGATCCCAATTGTAAATGAGCCTCTTTCTAAAGAACCTATTTTTCGCGTTGCCCACTTCAACATTTTGTTTAATTAAAAATACAATTTTTACCTGAAAGCACACATGTAATCAAACTCTGATGGACATGACTTCATGAAGACAATGAAGGTACAACATATTACCGTAATTAAAATAGATATAATGACTTGATAGATGTAATTTGCAGGTTATGTAACAAGCTTGTAAACATAAAGGCTTATTCATATGCAAGAAACTTTTCGACATGTTACTTTTTAAAAGTACAAATATATATTATTAGAAGTGATGTAGGTTTGTTGCAAAAACAAAATTTCCTTTGTTTTATAATATTAACATAAAATATAAAAATAGATAACCAATTTGCCTGTAGAGAAACGAATTTTTTTAAAGTCTTAATGCGCATGCGTCGCACCAGCAGCCTCACTGCATGTTGATCGCGGGCTTATTTGAAATGATAAAATATGCAAATCAATTTTTTACAACATAATTATTATAATATTATTATTATAATTATTGTTTAATAATTTTAAAGTACAAAAAATATTATGAATTATTCAGAATTGACATTTGTGAAGAAAAGTCTTCCTTCTTTTGAATTTAAAATCAATAATTCATTTGTAAAGAGTAAAATCAAAGAATTAATTTACCTTTTACTCTAAAAGTCTATTTTGTGATCTGAAAATTAATTTGTTTGATTCTAAACTGATGATTTATCGTAAAAAATTAATTTACACATATGATAATTTAAAAAAAAAAAACATATACAGCGAAAAACACGATAATTGACAGAAATGGACTTGAAGATTGAACTATTTAAAAACTGTTACAGATTGAACTATTTTTAAATTTAAAAATTAAAAATTGTGATATTTACAGGTGCAATAGTTCAAAATTGTATTAAATACATGCAGGAATCATCAGAACAACTGGTTTTCCTTCCGCAAGCACATAAATTTTCAGGGTGGCGATTCGGCGGACAATTTCGAATTCCCGGTTATTTCCCGGTTTTTCCCGGTCAAGTTTTTCAATTTTCCCGGTCAACTAAAAGTAACATATTCATATTTGCCGTAAAACGCAAAAATTTATTTTAATTCATGACGTTCACTCTGTACATCCTTTAACACAGCAGAACAAAACATTGCAAAATAAATGAATTTTCAAAAAATACTTGAATTTTCCACTAAAAATATCAATTTTTCACAAAAAAATGAAATAGTTAAACTTTTCAATCAAAATGATGAATTTTCAAATAAAATTATGAATCTTTAACTGAATAGTTAAATTTTAAAAAAAATAAAAAATAAATTTTCGGCTAAAAATATGAATATTTAACTGGAACACTTGTATTTTCGACCAAAAAGATGAATTTTTAAACCAGAAGATTAATTTTCAAATAAAAAGAATTATTTTGTACAAAAAATACAATTTTTCAACAAAATACATGAATTTTTAACAAAATAGTAAAATTTTTTATTAAAGGAGACAAATTTTTAACCAAATAGTTGAATTTTGAACTAAAACAAGAATCATTTTCAACCAAAAATGGAATAGTAACGTTTTAAGTGAAAAAAAAATTAATTTAAAACCAAACATAAAACTTTTCAATTGAAACAATGAATATTCAACTGAAATAGTTGAATTTTCAGACAAAAAAAATAATTTTTACTAAAAAAGATAAATTGTCAACCAAAACTTAAATAATTATATTTCAAGTTAAAGAAATTAATGTTTAACCAAAGAAACGAAGTGATGAATTTTCAAATAAAATTCTAAATATTTAACTGAAATAGTTGAATTTTAAACCAGATAGATGCATTTTTTTACTGCAATGATGAATCTTTAACTAGAATAATTGAATTTTGGACCAAGAAGATGAATTTCTACCAAAAGACGAATTTCCAAATAAAAAAGATAATTTTTCTACCAAAAATTGAATAAATAAATTCATAGGCAAAAAAAAGAAAGTTAAAAAAAAGAGATGAATTTTCAACTAAAATTATGGAATATTCAACTGGAATAATAGTTACATTTTCATTAAAAAAAATAATTACCTAAAATATTTTAAGTAATTTATATAATAAATTACATTTTTTTATACAAAATTATAGACAATTAAATGAATAATTGTATGAAAAAACTTTACTTCATTGGCGAATTTGTTGATGACAGCTGTCTCAGCTCGCGGAAATTGTTACAAAACATTTATTTAATTTTTTTTCATGAACATATTGCTTAAAATGTGTTGCCTCGAAAAAAAGTAAATAAACGTTTTCGAATAATTCCCGCGAGACGAAAGTGCTGCCATCAAATTGCCACTTCATAACCTCAAAATCCTAGTACCGATTGGTCCTATTGGCAACGATTGAAACTTTGCAACACTGAATCTTTCCCAATCGTACACACACGATTAAGAAACACGATTAGAAACAATTCAAATTTCTTTCTATCATTCTGAATTGTTTTCAATTAATTATTTCTAGAAGGGTAAACAGTTTGCTTTTTCCGAAAATTGTACGCATAATAAATAATAATATCGTTTGTGTTTGCTTTACCGACATATTCTGTAAATCGCGAAATTACCAACCCGACTTTGCAAACGGTTGGTTTGTGAATGCGCCTTTATGTTGTTCTTTTCAAGTGCGCTCTAAACGAACCCTTTTTCGTATCTGCAGGTATCTATTGGAGCTCAAGTTCGAAAGGATACCAACTTTTATTTGAGCCGCAACATTAGTGAACCCCCAGTTTTTTCTGTGTATGGTTTGGAATACGGAACTAAAAAAATTTTTAATCGGTATGGGAGAGTCGGGTAGCCCCGGCTATTTAAGACGCTCCCTGAATCAGCCCTTGTAATAAAACATCTTTTTTTTTTGTAAACACAGTAACTTCATAAGTATTTTTGTTCTAGGAATCGTTATACTTAAATTACGAAAAGTCGTTTGGATGGTTGCGGCAAATTTCTTTCTATGATATTTTACGTGGGGGGGGGGGGTACGTCGTCAATAAAATTTTGTACGTAAGATTTTTTTATGTCTGTGAATTACTAAAAATGAAAAGTAAAACATACACGCAGAATAAAAGTTTGCTTGAATCACAAAAACCTTTTTTTCTTGAATATACATTGAAATTTATTTGAATGAAACAAATTTTTCTTGATCCAACGAAATGATTAATTGATTAAAATATCATTTTTGGTTTTTCATTCAATTAAGTAAAAAATTTACTTATTTGATTAGCCCAGTTCCAATCGGAAACAATATTGATTTCCATTTATATCGTCCCTTGAATCGGAAACTTCTCTACACAGAACTTTAAAGTTCTGTTGCAAACAGCACATTTGGACCAGAAATGTTCACATATCCCTTGGAACGATCTGTGCAACATCGGATTTGAAAAACTACTATACACGAAAATTCTACCAGTTTTCCTAAAGAACCTAAAAAGGAATCTTCATCCCGTCCTGGAAGGGGCCGTGCATAAATCCCGTACGCCCTGGGGGGGGGGCCGCTACTGCAACAATTTTTCTACTTCCACCCAAATCTTACTAAGATTTTATAAATTTAGGGTAGGAACATATAAAACATAAACTCTGTTAATTGAATAAACATGGAGCCTTAATGACATTATTTTTAGAAAATAGAGTGTGTTAATAACAATAAGTATTTAGCTTCACAATTAAACGTACAATTTTATAATTTATTCAGGGCCTAACATTTTTATGAATCCTATCTATGCTACCCTATTTTAACTAAAAATCCTGTCAGTTTAGCAAAATTTTTTTCTGCGTGATATTTCTCGTTTTTCCACTTATAAATTCGAACTGAATTAATAGAACCCGCAATAAGAAAACCCAACAATTTTTGGATGAAAGTTCATTCTTTTTTTGCTTGAAAGTATATACTATTAAATTTTTGTTTTTATTCATTCATAATAATCCACTTTTTTAGTTAGAAATTTTATTATTCGGTTAAAAATTTAATTATTTTGTTGAAAATTAACTTTTTTGTCCTTTTGGTTGAAAATTTAACTATTTGGTTGAAAATTGATGTAGTTTGTTGAAAATTTGTCTTTTTTGTTAAAAAAGAATTTGTTTTGTTAAAAATGCAACTGTTTGGCTCAAAATTAATCTTTCTTATATGAGGATTGAAATACATATTCTGTTGAAAATTCGTCTTCTTCGATTAAATTCAACTGCTTTGATCTAAAATTTATATATTTTTTGGTTGAAATACTACTTGTTAAAAACTTCATTTTTTGGTTGAAGATTCATAATCTTACTTGAAAATTCACCTGTTTAGCAGAAAATTAAACTTCTTCGTTGAAAATTCATTTTCTTGGTTCAAAATTTTATTACTTGGTTAGAAATTTTTGTATTTTGTTGACAATTCATCTTTTTTAGTAGAAAATTAATCTTCTTGGTTGAAAGTTGAATTATTTGGTTCAAAATCCAACGGTTTTGTAGAAAGCTCGTTTTTTTCTGGTTGAAAATACAACATTTTGTAAGGCAATTTTTTTTCTTTATCAACAGAGTAACCTTTCTTCGATTAAAAATCCAATTATTGTTGAATATTTGTCTTTTTTAGGTTGAAAATTCATGTCTTATGGTAGAAATTTCATTTTTTTTTGTTGAAAATGCAACTGGTTGTTTGAAAATAAATCTGTCTTGGTTGAGGATTCAAGAACTTGGTTAAATGCTGAACTACTTTGTTAATTCATAAGAAACAGTACGATTTTACTTAAATTTACGAAAAACATTTATTCGGTAAAAATTACGTAAGATAGAGGGTTGGGGGGGAGAGTCTAAATCTTCCGGAGCCTGGCCAAGGAGGGTAAGTAGTTCAAAATTTCAGAAAAAAACTTTACGTAATTGATGCACGGCCCTAAAGTGAAGAAAGTTCGGTACAGTTCTCCGGGGGAGACGAGAAAAAGAACTGACTTCCTCAGAAAGAGGAAAGAGGAAAAACTGAAAAAGGACAGATGGAAGTAGATAGAAGCAAATCACTCCTCGCGGACCGCGAAAGAACGGGGTGGCGTAGTCAGTACATACGTCACACGATCCTGCAGCAGCGCCATCCTACGTTCCAACGGAAACTAGTGAAGAGAAATGGTGGCCACGCCCACCTTGGTGCGGGGGCGTTATTGCCCCATGTGTGACTTTAGCCTGTGTTTGTGTGTGTCGGGGAAGGGGAATGAGTCGAGCAGTGGGAATCCCTACAGAGTAGGGAATTGTTGATTTTTGAGCGGCGAGGACGTAATCTGTATCTCGCACGCTCGCGGCGCCTGCCAGGATCAACGAGCTACTATCCGGATGCGGTACAGTTATTGTAATTTGATAATTGAAGGATTACGGATTACCTACTAGCTGGCTTTCTGGCCAACTATCACCTGTCGAGCGTGCCCGTCCACTGATTATTAGCTACCGATAACCACATTTATTTGACGTCTCCTCGATCCCGTCATTTACTATTAAACTTTGCTAATTAGGAGATTAATGCCGGTCCAGGTTTCATTTTATGTTTTAAAGCAGTTCTTGCCTTCATGGAAAAAGAAAATAAAGACATAAAATTCACAAAAATTGGAAATTTGCCTATTTTTTGTTATTGAGAAATTCACACATTATGACACTTATATTTCAGAAAAGAAACCCTATTACAATGATGGATGGAGGTTTTAATGTTCCATCTGTGACTCGATAAATTACATTTTTCTGTTTTCAAAAATAACTTGTGAAGTATAAGTCACAATCACCGTAAACCTGTTTTTTCAAAAATTTATTTATTACGAGGGGTTAATAATTTTTTGTTTGATTGAAAAAAACGACTCCTTGGTTGAAAGTTGAACTTTTTTATTGAAAATTCTTTTTCTTTTTTGGTTGAAGATTCATACTTTCAGTCGAAAATTCAGCGGTTTATTTGAAAATGAACTTTTTTGTTGAAAATATATATTTTTGGTTTGAAAATTCAACTGTTTTGTAGAAAATTCATCACTTTGGCTTGAAAATTCAACAATTTGGTAGAATATTCAACTATTTGGTCGAAAATGCAACTTTTTTTGTTGAAAATTCGCATATTTTAGGCTTCCAAATTTGACTATTTTGTGAGAAATTCGTTTTTTGGCTTGAAAATTCAACAAGTTAATAGATAATTCAACTGTTTCGTAAAAAATTCGTTTTTATAAATATAAAATCATTGAATAAAAATTTATTTATTATACCTTTGGTTAAAAAGTGATCTCTATTAGACTAAAAATGCAACTATTTGGTTGAAAATTTGTTTTTTTTTGGTAGAAAATTCAACTACATATCTGGTTCAAAATGTATGCATTTTGCTGAAAATTCGTCTGTTTTGGTTAAATTGTATTGTTTTTTATTTAGAATTAAAATATTTTTTGTTGATATATTAACTATTATATTTTTTATTGAAAATTCATCTTTTCAGGTTTAAGATAACTTTCATGGAAAGTTGAACTACTTTATTAAAAATTCTGTTTTCTTGTTGTTGAAAATTAACTTTTTTGTTGAAAACTTATATTTTTGGGTTGAAAATTCAACTGCTTTGTAGAAAATTCATCATTTTGGCTTGGAAATTCAACAATTTGGTAGAAAATTCAACTATTTGGTCGAAAATGCAACTTTTTTTGTTGAAAATTCATATTTTCGGCTTGAAAATTGGACTGTTTTGTGGGAAATTCGTCTTTTTGACTTGAAAAACTCTCCTTTCCCAAATCGTCTTACGGTATTTTTGGATAATCTGTAAATAAATTCACGAAAAAAAATTATTCGGAAAAAATTACGTTAGATGGGGAGCTGACCCCCCGCTCCCCTGGGGGGGGAGACTTAAGGACCATAACAAAGGGGATACGTGATTTAAAATTTCAGGACAAAATAAGGTCTGATAATTAGGGGCCTCAAAATTTTCAAGGGAATTTATGAGGAAGTACTTTATATGTACCTGATATACAAATTTATGAATTTAAAATATTTGGTGTTTTAAAACACGGGCCAGGGGAACGAGGGATCTATAACAATGTTATTTCAATTGAATAATTTTTCAGAATGATATTGAAAAACAATTAATTTCAAATAAAAATTAATACTGCAGTATATTTATTGTTAAAAAAAAACTTGATAATTTGATAACGTTTAATGTACGAATTGGAAATTGTTCCCATTCTCGTACTATAAATTAAAAGTATTTGACATTGATTTCCATGCCCACGTGCATGAGTTTATGAAGTTGTATTGTGTATGTATATAATAAAGTAAACAAAATGTAATGCACGTGAATGGAAAAAAACTTCCAATTCGTTTACAATAAAAATGACTGAGTTTTTAAGTCTTTTCTAACAATGTTCTTTGTAAATATAGCCGTTCTTCTGAGATAAATACAATAAAATAATTTGGTGTCCTTACTCTTTATTGTAGCCAAAAAAATTATTTTGTAACTCTTAGTCTGCCTGTAAGGTAGGGTGAGGGGGTCTGTAAGAGATGTTAATATTTATTGCATGCCATTTTTAATTTTGATTTGTTCATCGTATGAATTAAATTTATGTTGTGTATATGTGGTCTGAATTAGAGTGTTCTATTTCCATTTTTTGAAGAAATTAAGTTATAATTGCATTTTTAGGATTCTTCGCTTCTCAAAAGCCAATAATAATAATCTATTTTACACTATAAGCTCCTATTACCCATTATCATAGGTTAATTTATTTATTTAATGTCATAATTTCAATATTGAATGTCATTTATCATGTTGATTCACTTTAAATTCGAAAAAATGCCTCTTTTTTTCGTAATTGGAAATCGAAAAATTGCAATATAAAAATATTTTGTTTCCATAATAAAAACGAAATTTATGTAAAATACATTAACTTAAAATATTTAGGTAATGTGTCCATAAGAATAAAAAAATTATACATATATACAAAAAATATTATCATTAATAATAAGATGAACGAAAATAATTAATTTCCATTTGGCTCTCCTGTGAAGTTGACAAAAATACAGAAAAAAAATGTAACCTTTTGGCGACGCTACCGCGAAAGTACTTTCGGCATCAAGGAAACTATAACTATATGAACAATAATGAAAATATTAGACTCCAGCGAAGAAAATATCTGTTCATACAACGTTCTTTGAAACTATACTTCAATACTTTTCAAATTTTAAAACAAGTTTAATATTTTTATTACCAAATTGTTATATAACATAATTTTTGTATACCTACATTCGGTTGGAAAAATTTGAAAAAATTTTGGATGTTAAAGAAGGAGGATGACAATTATTTTTTTCAACCTTTTCAGATGTAAAATATTAGTTGCAAAAAAGATTGTTTGAAAAAATGTTACTTAACAATGATTTAGATTGTTTAAGCAATTCATTTAACTCTGTGTGTAGGTTATAAACAAATTTATTACACCATTCGATTCTATGGAAAGAATACAAATAAGATTCCACCTGTGTTGGGTAATTCTTTTCTCCAATCAATTTGTTATGTAATACAAATAAATGCTGAAGTGGGCGTTGCACTGTGCACTTGTTCATTCATACTGAATAACAAGCTCGGAGGAGAAAAAAATTATCCAACACATGGACTCAACGTATAATTTTTTACGTATAAATGGCCAGATCGAATACAGTGCGAAACGTTAAGCAAAAAATGCAGTGGAGTAGATCGGAAATAATGTATCTCATTCCACAGATATACATAGGTGACATTTTGTTGACCAGTCTTATCTATGGTTAACGTTGTACTTAAAAAGATACATTTAAAAGATATTCAAAAGACATTACATAATTATAATTAAAAAATTTGATTTTAAATTGTAAATTGATATCCTATTGACAAGAAAATGTGATTACATTTATTCAAAGTTTTACAGGAAGATGATGACCTAATTTTAATGTCTCAAAAAAAAGTTTGCAATTTATAATTAACTAAAAACATATATAATTAATTATTTTCAACCAATTTATATAATTTTATAAGAGTATACAGTCATTGCGAATAAGTGCGTTATCATGAAAAGTGTGGAGATTTAGCTATAATAAAAAGCAATCTGAACATTGTTGTCAGTTTAGGTGGGTTTTTTCTCCGCAAAAGAATAATAAAGAAGTAGAAGATGTTTTTTACTGTAGAGTTATATTCGATGAAGGAAATTGGACCTCGTTAAAGACAGAAAAATAAGGATCTGGTCGAACAGGAAGGGACTGCAATTAAATCCAATTATATACACTACCGTCGGAAATTGTCGGTACGATCAGCGAAAGTACTATTAAAAACCACTGCTGACTTTAAAACGTGATTACTCGTTCAAAAATGGATTGAGAAACTTTAAAAAAAACCGTTAGAAAGCTTATTAAACTACGCGTCAATTGAGTCATAATAGAAATATTTTTGACCTTTTGAAGAAAATATACCACGTGAGAAGGTTAAAAAAAATGCAAGAATTTCTCGAATTTTGTAGCTCGACTTCAACTTGTGGCATGACCTAGGAAAGTTGTCGCAAAAATCTCAAATTCGTACCGCACAGTCTTCAAAGTCTTATATTTATTTTTTAAGCCAATAAAACCTAAAAAATCTTTTTCGATTCTACATATACGACTAAAAATGTCAAAGCCTCAAATGTCAAGTTTTAGTCGGCGATTACTGCTGTTGACCGCGAGAGCGGGGATCGCCGAGAATTTGTCTGATTTTGTTTCTTAACTTCAACTCGTGCTGTGATCTATAATACTAATGGAAAAAATTGAAGTTGACAGAACGTAATCTGTGAAATCTCATATTTGATTTCACGGGTTCCCAATATATGATGGCAATAAATGTCCAAGCATGCCTGCGTGGAGTATCAGTCGGCGATCACCGCAGACGGCCCGACTCACTGCTAAAACGACTGAAGTTCGGCGCAGACACTTGCACATTTTTAGTCGTATCGCGAGAACTCGTGAAGATTTTTGAAGTTTTATTGGCTTAAATTAAAGATAAGACTCCAAAGGACTACGTGGTATGAATTTGAGATTTTTGCTACAACTTTCCTAGGTCACGCTACACATTTAATTCGAGGTACACAATTCGAGAAATTCTTGCATTTTTTTTAAACTTTTCACGTGGTACATATATTCTCTTAAAAAAATCAAGAATATCTCTATTAGGAATCAATGTACGCATAATTTAATAAGCTTTCTAACGTGTTTTTTAAGTTTCTCGTTCCATTTTTGAACGAGTAATTACGTCTCAATGTCAGCAGTGATTTTTAATAGTACTTTTGCTGATCGTACCGACAATTTCCGATGGTAGTGTAATTATTGAAATATATAATAATCGGATGACTGAATTCGCGTTAATTTACCATTAATTTAAAACTTAACACTCATGAAACTTAACGTACAGTGTATACTATTACAGAATTTTCCGTAAGACTATCCCATTTCTAGCTCTAGTAATACTAGACAGTTCCAAAATTTATAAATTCAAGTTCAAATTCAAAATACAATATTCAAACTATAAATTATGCCCAGGACTTAAGCTGCTCAATATCCAAAAACAATAAAAGTTCTAAGTTCGGTCTGGGAGGTCTGATATGTCCCAGGACTGGCGCTGACCAGCTATTCTAGAAAAAAAGTTTTAAGTTCGATCAGAAAATTTTTCCTTTGCATATTTCGAAAAAGTTACAGAGTGTCTAAAATGATAAAAAATTAGAAATCCACGTTATCAAAAACAAGACTTTTTTTCTCATCACCTTGAATGTCTGGCCCGGTCCAGGTTTGGCGCTGATCAGCTTTGGCCTAAGATTAGTGGATAACCAGCCATTGACCAGTGGCTGACCAGCCAACACTTAATAAAAGACTTAATTTAAGTTTGTAAATAAGCTTGTGACTACTTGTACAACTTTTTAGGGCGAATATCGAAAAACTTACAAACTTGATTGGTGCTGAAGCTCCAAAGAGGAGATGGGACATATCCGCATCATCTGGACTATTCGTCCTAAAAGACTAGATTATACTAGACACTTCTTTTTTAAAAAAGGTCTGAATTCTCTCTCACATCACCTTCAGCAATAAAAAATTAATGTAATCAACAATTTCGTTGACAGAAGCATTATTTTGTCCCACGCAGTGACTTTACTGGCAGAAACGTTAAAAGAATTGTAACGATTTTTATAAATAACAACTATCCCTTATCATTTATCAACAAGGTTATAAAGAAAAGACTGCACTACTTAAAGGATAAAAATCTGAGAAAAGACAGTGGAGCGTCAATTAAACGACTAAAGTAACTGTGAACATTATACTTCTACAATATTAACGATCTCACGTAAATTTTGAAATAAAAAAATCATTCACTTTCACATTCTCATCGCGCTCCGCGTGCGCGGGTCACAATTTTGAGCGCGTCGTCAAATCAAAAAGGCGCGTCTGTCAAATATCGCGCTACGTGCTCGGTCTTTGTACGTCTTCCCTTAGTGTATAGAGCTTTTAAAATTAAAGCTCAACTTAACGACAACTGTAATTTGGTGATAGTGAATTGTCTTTTGTTAAAGCTCCTTCGGCATTGACGTGCATTTTCTCATCACTTGTCCCGGGCTTCGCACTCGATTACAGTTTGTCAAAAATGTGAAATTTTCTATGTTATGTTCAACTTTAGTACATAAAATGTATATTATATTAATTTCTGTACCTCGGTCCAGTATGGCTTACTCAGATATTACAAAATAAAGTAAAAATTTTATTTTTCATGATTATTTTAATATTTATTCCTTATTTTGCATAACCCAGGTGGAAAATTCAGTATTTCGCCGGAGCTCACCACCAGCGCAGTACAGGCCCAGTACTGGTCACCAGTACAGATAATCGGCGATTCGCCCAGTATACTAGCGGACGGTTGGTTCCACAATCGGGGCAGTACTATGCCGACAGTATAAATATTAAAGAAATGAAAAAAATACGTTCAAAAATATGGTTGATGTGTTTTAAAATGTCGAAAAACTATAAATACAAATATCGCGAAAACAATTTTTTTGTTGATGTAATTCTTAATCGTAAAATAGCCTAAAACACCTAAAAAGCAAACCTTTACACAGGCATCGTAGAGAATACATATATAAGAACAACATAACCTGAAACTGTGTTTGTTGTTTGAACTTTCTTGAGCTGTTGCTTATGAGGATGGTTTTTTCATTGACTTTTAGTTCTGTAGGTATAGAGTTATGCTTAAGACTACTGAGTGCTAGGCGATAGACTCAGGTATAGATGTAGGTTTAAAATCCTGTAGCGTTAGAAATTTTATTTGTAATATAATGTTTAAAAATGAAATAGATGTATTCATTCTAAGCAGGACCGTTAACATTTAAAGACAAAATACTCGCAATCAATTATTATTTATTTTTTAAAAACCCTTTTTATAATGTCTATAAGGTACAGCAATAGTGTGTGTTAAAAATAAACAAAAAGTTTGAAAATTACACTTTTTTAATTATAAATAATATTCGGACGATATGCGCTCGTACAATGATGAATGTATGGTCCCAAAAATAATTGAATGATTCTTTGTCATTTTTGAAATTAACTTCGGCATTTTCGTACGCCAGCGGTTTGCCAGTACAGAACCAGTACTGATGTGCAGTACCGCGCCAGTACCGTACGTCAGTACAGCGGAGAATTACAAGCTAGTACTGGATCAGTACAGATGCCCAGTACTGGGACTCCGGAAATCTGTACTGGGCCAGTACTGCGCCAGTGGTGTATTTCCACCTGGGTAATTAATATTTTCTGAATACACTGTGTACGTTGCAACTTAATAAAGATCTCTTATTATTTTTTTCCGCCTGGGAATATTCCAAGATTCTCGCAGTGATTCAAATTTGCGATTTGTGTGTGAGATTTTATATTGTTACAATTTGGAATTCTAAACTTAACTAGTAGATTGACCTACGTGATCGTAAAGAAATGTAAGTTATTTGCGAGTACAAAAATTAGTGCTGGGACCGCGAAAACACACAAAAACATAATTGTAAGCAAGCGAAAGAGAGCCCAGTGGGAACATATATCCAAAAAGTCATTGGAATGTCCCAAAAACGACCTGATTGGCCAAATAATGTTCTAAAAAACCTCCAATGTCCCAGAGACGTCCAACAACGAGTGGAATAAGTTACATGAACTACTTATAACTGCGACCGAAACCATTTCAAGACGGGAAAATTCGAACAAAGTTGAAAATTAGCAGAATGGCGACGATTTGTTTGGAAATATAAAGAATCGATTTTGATAAAAAAACCCAAAGTTATATTTTTTGTCAATGTTTTGTCGAATTTAAACTTTTATAAGAAAGACACCCTATCAGTTTTATGCGGACTAACTCATTCTGTGGCCAGGACAATTTTTTCTGATGAAACCAAATTTTCGAATTTTTCTCGCAAACGATACCAGGTATCATAAAAGAAATCATAAAAAAAATCGGCAAAAAAAAAAGTATGGATTTTATGTGAAAATCGACTTTTAATACTTTCAAACAAATCACTGACATTGTGTTCATTTTTAACTTTTTTCAAATTTTCCAACAGATTTTGAAAAAGGACTGGCGGTATAGCTTATATACCAGAATCCAAAAAGAAAGTTGGAATATCTGAACTTGATAAAAAATTATAGAAGTACAAAGAAAAATGTCTGCGTTTTTTTTTTAAATAGCCGAAAAAGTTTGCCGCATTAATTCGAATTTTATACTAAACAGACCTCAAAGCCACTAAAAGGAAATTTATTATATATTTTATTTGAAAAAAGTTATAATTTATACAGAGGGCCAATATAACAACGACATGTCTAACAAAATGTCACGAATCAACATTACACATAAAGAATAGGTTTATAAATGACTCAAACAGCTGGTAATCCGTTCGCAGTAAATCAATGGACTCTGCGTCAATTTGTTAGCATTCTATTTTCTATTTTTACAAAAAGCAAATTTTTACCTTGAAAAATCCCAGTCACAAACATTATTAAAAACCGTAATATTAACATCCATATCTCCACACTATTCACAGCAGCACAGTTATTCAAACAATGTCTAGAAAAATCTGATAAAATTGTATAAGGCTAATAAAAAATAATGAATGATATATATAAATTTAATTGAATAGATCGTAATGGTGAACGACAAGTAAGTTCTTTGAACAAGATCGAGTACTGACCTCCGGAAAATTTAGCCGAATTTAAATTTTCTAGTCCGGCAAATTTTATCGTCAACGAACTTTCTTTTCCAGAAAGATTTTTAAAACCTTCACCTAAATAGTATAATAATTATAAACGACATTTCGAGCGACCACTACATAGCGGAATGCATTTTTTAAAGGGAGACCTGAAAAGGGCTTTTCAAGGTGTGATCAATCAGTCTTCTGTGACTGGTATTTGAGAATTAAAAATTCGGATATCATCATTCTGTAAAAACGTTAAATAACTCTAATCACATTTTGTTGTCAATGTCGTATTAATTTGTTTTATAATTAAAACATTTATTTTTATTTTGTATTCAACAATTTTCGAACATTGTGAATGAAAAATTCACACAATTTTAAACGAATAATTCTTTTTAACAGTTATTTGTAATACACATTTTTCCATTTGTGACTTTATAGAAAATTCAACTCACTGAAGAGGACCACCATCGCAACATGTGCTGTAACGTTTGAATCAAATTAATTGTGAGTTGAGTCATGCCAACCCCCGACAAGTCACATTTGAGGCAAGTCACATTGCGGCATCTCTCATTCAAAAAATTTGACTTCCACAAAAAATTTGCGAAATTGCGGGATGGCACGGATATTGTTAGTCACAGAAATAATGTAGGTCACAACCCTAACCCTTTCCAAAGTCTCGTGGTGGGGGAGGGGTACTGTGTTTTGTTTCACAAATAATTTAAGTGCCAACACTAATTTTTGCTAAATTTTTGTGGACTTTCAATCTACTTCGAATGAAAGATGTCGCAATGTGATTTATCGCGAATGTGACTTGTAGCATTTTCCTACTTGTATTTTTGTATTTTTACTTCCTATATGAGGAAATAAAAGTATATTTGCTCGTTAATTATGATGATGAGCTAGATTTAAATTTCAACTCCGTATGTAATAGTTCTTATTGAATTATTGAATTACCTGCGTTCTCTTTTTTATTTGGTAATCTTAGTTATCGAACTGGTAAATAATTAAACTTTATTATATCATGTTATCCAATGAGTAAGTAAATTTCTCCTTTATTCCAAATTTTTTGGTTAAGCTGCCAAGTCGCACCACAACCTCGAGGAATGGTGATTTTGACACATTGTTTTCTTATCGCCTTTTTTATCTTGAGTTTTAATTTCATGTATAAAAATACATACTTTTAAAGCTGAATGAATTTTCAGTTCAGGCAAACAAATTTCAATGCTTTACGAATTTCGTTTATAAGAAAGAAGATAACTAAATTTGAGGTTGGCTATTTCCTCGTCAATATTGGTTGCTTTACCCTATACTGTGGAAAATAATTATAAAAATTCTTCTCAAAACTGCGGTTTCAGAAGGGTTTCTCGCTTACTCAACACATGCATTATAAAATAAGTTAAAAATAATTCATAATTTTCATAAAAATTAACATGTCAACCTTGTTACTATCTTCTCCCAAAGAATAAGTTTGAAATTTTCTATAAACTCTAATTTCAATACAACCATCATTTCAACTACACATAAAACAAACAAATTTTATTAGAGAATATATCCAAATTACACTGGTATAACTTAAAAACTTAAATTTTTAACCAATGCAAAAACTATTGAGCAATTAATGCTCCACAGGTTCGACATTGTTCAGTATTAATTATTTTCATGTCAAAATTGCTCATTTTGAAGTTTTTCAATTTCAATAAATCAAGCCTGAACCCTGCCTTGAAAGTTGAACATTTTTTTTTAATTTTAACACTTAAAGTATATAATTTTGTAATGCTGAACTTGCACATTGAAAATTGTGCTATTGTCAGGAATTAAACAATTGTTCTCGATTAATTGTAAATGTACATAATACAGTCTTAAACTTTCCAATTTTGAACGGGCGAATTTAAAAATAAAAATTAAGTACAATTAAAAATGTGAAATCTAAAACTAAAATTTTACAATTTTGAAATAGCTTAATTCTGAAAGTAATATTAAACCTTTTTGAATAACAAATTTTAAAACTTGAACACCTCATTTTAAATTGGCGATCTTAAATTCTTTCTACTTAGAATCGTTCAATCTTGAATGAGCCTGACTGTTTTCAATTTTTATTTTTAATTAGATATTATTTTCTTTAAAAAGTCTTAAATATTTACAGTTTCATCATTTTGAAATTTTCCAATTTTTAAGTGCAAATTTGAAATTGTGTTATTATTTTAAAAGTTTGTTCTAAAAATTTACTTTATTTTAATTAAATTCTACGAAAGCGTTTAAGAAATTAAGTAGTTCAGATGTTGTTTCTGAAAAATACGCGTGTAAACATCATAGTATATTATGCTTTAACAAGAAGAATCTAAATTGAAAAGTAGTAAATTTCCATAATCTACGTCTAAATAAAATGATGTAATATATAATAAGCTTTTACCAATGACAATTTTGTTTGTTTTTAGTCAGGTTCCACAATATTAGAACAATTATCATCGTTGTAGATTATAATTTTATAAAAATGTACATCGTAGAAACTTCTAGCACCAAAGTTTTTTCAAGATCACTCTGACCACATAAGCCATTAGCACAAGGGAAAAAAGTTGTCTATTGATGATTTATAAAACGAAATGTTTTGGTTCACTAAAAATATTTATGCAACGTTCACCGAATTTCGGTAGGACCTCGCACAAAATGAATGAAGGAATGACGTAATTTGCTGGCACCTGTACACAGCTTATATTACTATTTTTCCGTGCATCCAAAAAGTATTAATTTATTAAGTCCATATTTCAAAGAATTTTCAAAACTCGATTAAAATCACGTGAAAAGATCGTACCTGTTTTGGTTTCATTTTTTATTTATATTAAATTTCTATATTTTGACATTTATGATTGCAATATAAGAGAAACTCAAAGTTTTATTTTCACAGAAACATTATCTTATAATTAATACCTTCGGCGAAAAATTAGAGTACATATTACATACTCTGAAAATAAAATCGTAAAATTCTTTGAAAACAAATTCACGCCTGAGACTACCGGTATCTTATATTCTTATTTTAACTAATTTATCGTCAATTTGGAATTTCTATACGTATAAAATATATTTTGTAAACCATTAGGGAACGTCCAATTATGTAAGGCTTCAATGGGGGGGGGGGAGCTTCTGTGAAATCTTACGCTCATGCTAAAGTTACATACACGGAGAAAAATGGAATATCATTTTAGCCATGCAGATGTGCAGACAGACTATATTGCAGGGTCAACTATAGGACAGCCCTTGAAGATGGCTAAAGCGACTATCTCTAAAAGGTTAAAACAAGAGGTTCAAATCGATCATCTCACAGTGTCGACTTGGTCATCTAGGACGGTCGACTCAAGCGTCATAGAAAGTCGAACCGATCATGAGAGATGGCCGGACCGGTCATTATAAAGGGTCGAATCGCTCATCATAGAAGGTCGATTTGGTCATATCAGATAGTCGACATGATCTCCTCGGACAGTCGACCTGGCCATCTTAAGGGGTCGATTCGATTATCCTACATTATCTATATTTGTTGTCCTTTTCCTACTTATTCCAGTCTCTCTCTTATAAGAGACTGGAAATTATAAAATTAGTGGAACCTATAAAACCTGAAAATTTATATGAATTCTGAAAGCATTTTTTATTCTTTGTGGAGAGTGAGGTGTATGAGACATAATTTGATATGCAAAAACAGTGCACATTCACAATATATTTTTTGGAGCACGGAAGGCTAAGGACACGGCACTGTGTCACGCTGAATTGTAAGATTCCAAACATTGAAGTGAATTCAGAAACCAATATAGTTACTTTCTGCATGCTGAAATTTTTTGCACTTTTTAAGTTTGAAACCACACGGTGACAAAAAATTGATAGCTGAACCTCCAGTTACGCCTTTATCCTAAATCCCTTGGAAGCATCAAATTTGACGTTGAAAATTCAAAAGAATAAACTTAATTCACTTGCAATCATATTCTCTCTTATGTACTTCACTCTCCAGGCATATTCAAAATATCAAAAAGCAGTTTAAACTTGTTAAAAATATGTTTAAGTTCATTAAACAGCAAATTTGACGCTAAACAGCTCAAAATGACATTCACTCACTCCGAAATTGCTCTGAACCATGGTGCTCCCAACTCTCGTATCCATTCACACTGCATCCATCGCGTCGACAACTGGATTGGTTGGGGTTGGCGCGCTTATTTGAAATGATTAAATGTGAAAAGCAATTTCAAACAGCAAGTAATAAGAGTGAAGTTATTAAAAATAATACTTTGCTCACAAGAAGGACTTGTAAAGTAAAATTTTAATTATTTATTAGATTTTTTCCTTAAAAATAAATGATAGATTTTAATTTCTAAAGAAAGGAATATATTTTTCACATTGAATATGAATTTACAATCATTCCTAATATTCTTATGCACTTTGCATTTATTATTTTTTGTGAACATTGGACTTAGACATTTATTCATTTAAAAAAAAACACGCCAACGGTAACTAATCAGGTTGGCCATCCGCGATGGGTCATTTGCTCTTCCGTGGATGGTCGAAATGAGTGAAAAAAAGATGATCGTATTGACCATGCCGAAAGGATACTTCGATTATCCCTGATAGTGAGTCTGACCTTATTACAACACTCAGACTGGCCATGAAATAAGAGTCTCTCTGACTATGTCGAAAAAATTGTGAAACGCTCTTTAGACCATCTAGACGAATGGACTGGCTCTCTAAATTTTGACCCTCTAACTTTGACCATCCATTTTTCTCCGTATATACTTACTATAGAAAAAGCCTTACGAGGGGGGAGAGGGTCTAAAATTTCAAAATGAATCCTTATGTAATTAAGGTATGCCCCATAAGAGATATCAAAAAACGTCAAGAGAGTTTTTAGAAGGACCATTTTTCCCTTACATTCGTATTTCAAATGTTTTTTGAGAAAACCCTCAATATTTTACTTTAAAAATTTTTAACAGGCCTTTCTTTATGAATCAAAGAAAAGTGTGACAAATAATTAAATATGTATCAATCAGAAAGTCTCAAAAACGTTAAAAATTGAAAGATTTTTGTGTCGAAAATAGATAAATATGTCAAACTACTATGACATACTAGTATGTTTCATATACATCACGTGGTATTTTGTCGCTAAAAATGAAGTCATCATTGCTTCAATTAACAATCGACTTTCTGCTTTACCCTCGCATAGGACTTATTATTTATGGTTGCCATTTGCGTGATATCGGAGAAGCAGTGTCCATAAAGAAGGTTATTGCCTGGATGCCATAAAAGGAACATTTATCAGCTACGAAGGGTTATGCGTTTGGCTGCGATACCTCGATTTCATGCTGAATTCAGCTCCACTATTCTCGTCTGATATGATTTTTCATTGATTGGTCGAAAGTAAAAATTAGCCTCCATGATTTTAGATCATTTTTTACGGCATTAACTGAAGAAAATCAGATCTCAAAAGCAGATTTTTATCCCAGAAGACAAATTTAAGATGTAATCCAAAAATTGTTCTTTTATAAGCTATTTTTGGGTCAGATTTTTGCCCTTCTCTTCCCTTGGCCAACATTTTTTCTCCTTATATTATATTCAGTTTTCGAGAAAATGGTCAATATGTCGTAGCATATAATTATCTTGTTTCAAGGAGGAATTGCTGGTTCTAATCATTAATTTTTTTCAAATGATTTTTTTCGTCGTTCTATTCACCTCCCTAATGTTTTTTTTGTAAATTCAAAACTCTATTTTTAAAACTGTTTTTCTTCTTTGCAAAATTTCTATGTTACGACCGACTGAAGACGGTTTCCATATATTGTATTATTTTAGCAATTATTGAGCGTTACTAAAATTTTCACTCCTTAACTATTTCCGTATTCTTAAAAGTTTTAAAATGACATCTTAAACAATTATTACTCCCGATACCGTTTCCGTGTTCCGTGATTTGAACTCGAAATTTAACAGGTCAAGTAGAGGTAAGCTACTTTGTAAACTTTACCTAATTAAATTTTGAGTTTCTTTGAGAAAATGAATTCTCTGTTACTCGCCAGCAAAGATTTTCTTTTAATTTTGACGTCAGTCTCGTTGTGTAACTCTGTCTGGTCACTGTTTCGAATGAAAACGAGGCCAAACCACGGACGGGAAACGGAAAAACAGCGAAACTGCTTTTCCTTCAAACTTCTTGTCGGGGCAAAGAAGAATGAAGAACTGCCCCGAGATTTTGCCAATTTCTGGTCTGCTGGGTGTGAGGTGTGGGACCGATGGAGAAAAATTTTGTGTGCTCAGTCATTTTGATTCTTAGTGGTGAAATATCAAGCTGGAATCTTTTGCCAGTTCGTTGATCCTTGATCGAAATATATTGCTATTAATAATTCATGTCTGGATATCGATTTAAACAGTAAATTTGAAAAGGATCTAATACCATTGATTTGAGCAGATAAAATTTCCTATATGATGTGAGATATATTCATGGAAGAAAAACTTAAGACTAATGCCTATGCGTCACATTATAATGTGATATTCTAATTTACCTTATTTCTAAACATCAATTAAGGAACAACAGATTCTGAAATATGGAATGGTTAAAGAAAAATCGTTACGAGGAGATTCCATGAGAGCTAATGCTCATGAGCGTTTTAATATTAAAAGTCATGGGGTCTACCGTAACAACTCAGCCTCGGGTATCAATGATAGTCCTCGATCATTTCCGGTTTCATAATTTGTTGTTCTTTAGTTGATTTCTGTATAACGCGTCCTCGGATTGCGGATAGAGGGTCCCTCTACCAAGGGTTTCTGCTGAATATGGTTAAAATAATTAATAAGCAGTCGCGGACAATTGTCCAGGGATGGTCCCGAAGGAATAACCCCTAAGCGAAGGCGTAACAACCGTGCTGAAAGCTAAATGGCACCTGGGTGAGGTGTCTCAAACGGTGACTCTGGGATACCGGGCGACCTCTCAGAGTATCAGCCTTATCCTTGCACGCAGGGCTCTACAAGGATGGACGAACCCTTTTCCCAAGCTGATCGTGGGAACAACAATGACAACACCAAACATAGTTGTAAGAAGTGCGGTTCAAAACAATGGAACGCGCAGGGCTCCGACAATGGGTCCGACAACAATGCCGACTACCCTAGAGTTGGGGGAGCCAATCAAAACGGAGTCAATGCAATTGACCAGCAGAATCTCATTACTTTTAAGTGGACGGAACGTCTCACGGACGACCTGCTGGAGTGCTATGATACCAGTACGGCCCCTGAACAAAAAGGTTACATGGCGCGACTGCATGCTCTATGGTGCAAGGAACACCCAGAGCTCTCGGATTTTTCGCAAAAACGTCCGCGAAACCGTGCCGAGGACCTCCGGAAAAGGGGTTATATAAGCGGAGTGCCTACCCAATCGCAGCCAGAACAAGTTGGCAACAGAGAAAGAGAGGCGACACTGAAACCAACCTCGAACAGGCATCCAATAGAGGAAGAACGATGCTTCAAGACCCGGAGAAACATCAACATTCAGGTTTCTCCCAAGCCCAAAGATCTGACTGAACTGGATGATGAGCTTCGTGGATATGTTTCCGAAGAATCCGACCTCTGGACTATCAATTGTGGTGTGTACAATGCAGCGAGAACTTTGGCAGATGCATACCGTAAAACAAAACCAACGGTTGATCATAAGACCTTAAGACGAATGCATCAACTCAGCACAGAGATAGGCTGGGCAAGACAGGACGCGTCCCGTATTCAGTGTGTGATTGACTACATAACATCTGGCAGAACTTTCACTGCCAAGGTTCGACAGTTCGCGCGCGAACTGCGGATCTGTCATCACACCATCAACAAGTCAAAGCTACTGACCATCAGGCAGCATATTGTTGACAGAATACGAATACTATCTAACGCTAGGAGAAGTCTAGAGCGGAGAGAGAGGTGGGTCAGAGAAAATCAACAGTTTTTATCTGATCCATCTCGACTCTTCCAAGATCCTCCAGTTACTGTCGACCATCCGCCCAAACCAGAGGAGGTCGAAGCATTTTGGAGAGAAGTCTACGAAGTCCAACATCCACTTGAAGAAGGCTCAAAGAACATAAATAGCTTCAAGGAGCTGTGCAATACCCTCATAACAGCTGAGGAGGAATGCCCACCTATCACTACCGAGGAGGTGAAAAACGCATTAAGAGGCATGAAGAACTATTCCGCTCCGGGACCAGATGGTATCAAGACCTTCTGGTGGAAGAAGTTTCCTTCAACCCACCAGAATCTGGCCCGAATTTCCACCTCATATCTAAAGTCGGAAGAGCCTATTCCGGAGTGGTTGGTGGAAGGGCGCACAGTGCTCCTGCCGAAGACGAACAACTTAGCTGACCCTAAGAATTACAGGCCAATAACTTGTCTGAACACACTGTATAAGATCTTCACAGCTATCCTAAATGATAGGATTGTTTGGACAATTGGACCTGTGTGGCGAGAGATGTATGAACAACGCGGCTCAAAGAAAGGCGTGGCCATGAGCCCTCTCCTCTTTTGCCTCACATTATTGTCACCATCTCTCGCACTTCGCCATTCCGAAGGGTACCTCTGCGGCAAACCTGGAAACCGAAAGCATAAGGTCACTCACGTATTTTACATGGATGATCTTAAGATCTATGCTAGAAATCAAGAGCAACTACATCTAGCTCTAAAAATTGTCAAAGAGTACACTCAAGAAATTGGAATGGAGTTCGGGTTAGAGAAATGCGCCAAGGTTAATTTGAAGGAAGGACAACTTAATGGCATCCCCGAAGATCCTGAGCTCGTTGACAGAAGCGCTATACGACACATTTGCGCTGGAGAGACCTATACATACCTGGGCGTGCCACAGAGCCGCATTCAGGACGTGACATCTATGAAGGATACTCTCCGATGGAGATACAAACGTCTCATCCGACGGATATGGTCTTCCGAACTGTCGTGGAGGAACAAAGTATCTGCAACGAACATGCTTGCCGTCCCCGTAGTACTCTATTCATTTGGAGTAGTTCCATGGACGAAGGACGAGCTCAGCTCCCTCGATATTGGGTCCCGAAAGGTTATGCACATGAACAAAAGCATGCACTTTAAGTCTTCTGTTCCACGACTTTACATCTCACGCCGTCAAGGTGGTCGCGGAATACTGAATCTTGAATGTCTTCACAACAGGATTATTCTGGATACAGCACATATAGTCGCAAATGGACAAGACCCCCTTCTTAAAATGGTCAGGAAACTCGAAGAAGTGGGCAAAGGGGCGTTTCTGTACAAAGCAGCGGAGGAGGCTGCTGAAATACTCGGCCTTGACTTCAATATCAGGGGTGAGAAAAATGCATTAAATCTTATCCATCTTGAATACTCACTCCTGAAGGCCCGGATTAAGAAAGCACAGGAGAAAAACTTCAGCGAACAGCTCCTCGATAAGAGGATGCACAGCATCTTCCACAGAAATGTGGAAGATCAGTCGATGTCGTATGAGCTAACATTTGCTTTCATTAGATCACCCGGATTGAAGTCGGGCACGGAGGGCTTCATTTTGGCATGTCAAGACGGTGTCATTTCCACTCTAGCATACCGTCGCCACGTTTTGAGCCAAGACATTCCCGATGATAGCTGCAGAGCGTGTCATGCACACCCCGAGCATCTAGGACACATACTATCTAGTTGTCCAACTCATGCGGGAACGACCTACATCCAAAGGTACAATGCGGCTCTCTGTCACTCTTACGGCATTAGCACAAATACCTCTCCTCTAAACGTTCCTAGAGAAATAGAGCCAATTGTCGAAAATGAGAAGTGCCGCCTATACTGGAACTTTATATTCTCGACAATTGTTTCTGTTGCGCACTCGAGGCCTGACATACTTCTCCTTGACTTCGAGCAACGAACCATGTTCGTTATCGAATTTTCGGCAACAGCTGACAAAAACGTCACAGCCAAGGAGAAAAAAAAAGAAAGAGAGGTATAAAGACCTTATAAGGGAGTTGCGACGGTTATACCCGCAATATTCTGTTAGGCTCATCGTCTTGATCATCGGCGCTCTTGGAGGTGCCAAGGTTTCACTGGTTAATAGCCTGAAAAGCATCCCTGCGTGTCAACAAAATGCTGAGACACTTGCGGGGAAAATGCAGAAGGCGGTCGTCCTTGGGTCGCTTTGTGTCCTCAGGGTGCACGAGACTTTTGCCGGATTATCGTATTGAATTCGTCGCAGACTGTAACCACCTATCTCACGGTTGTGAGACGTGGTTACAGCTGAAATTTTACCGCGATTTCGCTGGGAGCGGGTGCAATTTTTCAGATTAGCACCCGCTGCAGGCGAAATCTTGCGGTTGTCCTTATGAAAAACTTGTATTTATATAATATAGCATTCCTTTTTTTTTACAAAATAGTCTTATCATCTATTATTGAGAGTCTATTTGTTTATTTGATACACACACATTTCGATTCTACATACAATTTATTTATAAGCACTACTTTTTCTAGGGATTTTAAGACCTTTGCTTTTCAAATTTTGAGAGGGGCACTCACTTCACAAACACTGCACTTCTGAAATCACCTTCAGGAACCACACTTATGGGATGGTGTGACATGGTACCCATCGCCGTTTCTACTATTGGCGAGAAAATTAAAGCCTTTAAAGCTTAACAACTTAGCCAATAAAAAGCTAGAATAATAAGTAAATAGTCATTTGAAAGCTGAAAGTGTTCCACGTAAATGAGCTTGAAGACGTTAATGTAAAATTTTTTTGTGCTTTGCAGACTGAAAAATTAAAAAAAGTAAGGGTTTCGGGCACATTTAAGAATAGTCAAGTTTAGAGCATTATTTCTTCTACAAGAGGTATTGGGAACAATTTGAAAAAAATCATGAATATGGAGAATACATTTATGAAAAAATTGCAGTGAACAAATTTGAGAAATAATAAAAATTGTTGCTAAAAATTACAAAAATTTGCAACTATACTATCTTCAGTTCTAATGAAGATATTAAAGCGATTCATACTCCAAACTGTAACGGATAGGCTCTGTAATTATTTACAATCTTCCGAAAGGATGTGATTGGTTTATTTTTTGTGAAAATCGCGATATTTTCAAACATTTTTTTTTGTTGGAAAGTAAGTGTTAAAAACCAGCGTGGGTGCATTTTTTGCAGCCGGTCAGACGAGGCATCAATTTCTGGGAAAGAGTTCAGAAGCACGGGTCAAAGAAAGGCACCAGCGCAGCGGTCAGCAGAAAAAAAAGGCACACCCGCTGATTTCTGACACTTGCCTTCCAACCAAAAAAATGTCTACAAATATCGCGATTTTCACGAAAAAAAAACAATCACATCCTTCCGGGAGATTGTGAATAATTATAGAGCCTATCCGTTACAGTTTAGAGTATGAATCGCTTTAATATTTTCATTAGAACTGAAGATAGTATAGTTGCATTTTTTTGTAATTTCGAGCAAAAATTTTCATTATTTCTCAAATTTGTTAACTGCAATTTGTTCACAAATGTTTTCCTCATATTCATGAATTTTTTTCAAATTTTTCCCATTGCCTCTTGTATAAGAAATAATGCTCTAAACTTGATTCTTCATAAATGTGCCCGAAATTCCTTACTTTTTTTTACATTTCTCAGTCTGCAAAGCACAAAAAATTGTGTACATCAACGTCTCAAGCTTATTTACGTGGAACACTTTCAGCTGTCAAATGACTATTCACCTATTACTCTAGCATTTTTTTGGCAGAGTTCTTAAGCTTCAAAGGCAGATGCCTATAATTTTTTCGCCGATAGTAGGTGGTACTCGCGGTGCTGGTGGTGAGATTTCAGCAACTTCAATGTCCTCGGGAATGACTGCTGGTCTTCTGTGGCATTGAGCACAGAGGAACATTGCTACGGTATTACCCATGGTTACCAAATGACCTCGTGTCAGAAATATATGATTGCCATAGAAACTATGCTTGCAAGACCTATGTAGGAGCCATGTGATAAGACTTGATGACGTTTGGTGTTTTGCTTTTGAATTTTTAGTAGCGAAAGCCATCTTTCACTTTGCAGTAATGATAGGTCGGCCGTTGATCTTCCGGGATTCTGCTCCAGATGTTCTTGTGGTTTTATTGTCAAATTTAAGAGATGTTTATTTATCATTAAAATTGGAGAGATTTTCTCTAATTCCAGGTGGATTGACCATTATCACGCAGGGTTGGCTGCTCCATTGTCACACTACATCCTGGCCTGTGTTAAATTATTCCTGTGCCTGACAAGTGTATTGTTCAGATTCAGTTTCCTCCAATAATTTGCAAATAATTCAATCTCCACAAGTTTTTATTGGAGACCAATAAGGTTGGAGTTGAGAAGAGATCCGAACGTTGCAAGCCTTTTGTATTTTTAGGTTAGGGTGAGGCAATAATTCGCTTTCACATGTCTTGTAACCAGTCGATTCACAAATGGTTTGTTCGCCTTTGCAGTGGATGTATGTTGTCTGATGTTTGCGATCATTGAAGTCTTCCTGGGATAGAAACATATATGTCCTTCTAGTTTCTTCTAGAGCTCATTAAGGTGTCCTCGGTCAAATATAAGCTCGTTCGTTCCCATTTTCAAAAATGGTTTCGCGAACAGGGACTGCATGCATCTTGTAGAGGATGTTGTATTTCTTATCCATTAGTAGGGTGTCCAATGTAATCCTCAGCTTTCCTTTGCTTGATGTGATTGTTGTTGTTTCTATTCGCGTGAGATCATCTCAAATGATTGGTGGTTCAGACAACGGGAAATTTAGATGTGCAGCATGGTCCTGGATGTCTCTAAATTTAGGTTCTAGTTGTTTAGATGTCAGAAGTATAGAGGGAAGACCTTCTTCCCTGGCGGCTTGGATAGAATTTAGCAGTTGGTTTCCGGACTGGATATAGTTAACTGAGCCCAACTGTATGGAATATGATACTTGCATAAGAATGTCTGAGTAGTTATATCTATCTTCGACATTACTCATCTCTCTAATTTTATCCACTAATTTTACTAGATTCCCTTGTATACTCAAGAATCGCCTTTCGTGTCCTTCATTCTGCTCGTGGAGCTTCTCTAATTCTTCTCGTACAACGTGAGTCTGTTTTCTAAGGATGTGGGTTAAATTCTTCTGATTTTGATTCAGATTTTTAATTTCTTCGTCTATCTGCTGACCTTCCCTATAAGTCATGAAACCAGTTATTAGGGTTAGAGCCTTTCCTACATTTTCGGCGATCATGAGGTTGCTTTTCAGTGGAGTGCTGTTAAAGAATGCATCACAGGAATATTTTCCAACTGGTAGGCATTGGGCTCGTAGCATACTCATATGTCAGATATAAGCTGGTACAAACTCTCGGTAAAGATGGACATCCAAAAAGGTGGTTATCCTCCAAACCGAAATTTGTGGTTGAATGCGACCCATTCGCTTGTGGTAGGCACTCCCACTGGAGTTCAATTGTTGATTCCAATAGGTGATTCAATTTTATGAATTGGCTAGCGCCAACACAGATTGTAGGGCACATGCCCATAAAACCGCAGGGTGCGTCATGTCATGACTTCCCTAAAACTCGCGGTCATTAGTACAATAATAAAAGTTTCAAATTTTTACAGTATTTAATATTATTTAAGTTGCTGTTCATTGACCCTACGCATTCCACTCGCTAAATTCGACTCAGATTACCCAACCTCATTTTTTAACAATGAGCAATTAGAAGTTTGTCTGCATGTTTGATAAATCTATAGCTGCCTTCTGCTTTAAGGACAACGTTATAGTTTCCCGTAAAGTCGACGACGGTATACGTGCCATGTGCACGTTTATCGAACTTCCTAGAACTTACGTCCTTCCTGACGATTACTTTGTCACCGATTCTTTCTCATTGTAACGTTCTTTTGAACGTTCTTTCGTTTAATGAGATTTTTCGCGGCGATTTGTTGCGTTTCGTTTAGTTTAATAATTAGATTTTTTAAGTTAGATACAGGCTACTCGTCCGTATAGTAATTCAAACGGTGTGAAATTTGTTGCCTCATGCCCGGAGGTGTTGCACGCGAACACTGAGAAGGGAAGCAGCCGGTCCCAATCGTCTTAGTCATGCCGAAAATCTTTTCAAGTTGTCATAATAACTTACTGAGGAAACTACCTCGTGAGAATGCACCTCGGCTCCAAAAATGGCGATTTCCATTGGGAGTGGTTGGAAGCTTTCCCATCGTCTCCAGAGAGGCTCGATCAAATACCCCTAGTAATAACCATAGGCTCGCGAGTTTTTGCTCGAAAAAGCTTATTTTCGTGGTAACTTTTACAGATCCGAATATATGCATTAATATCGTTACGCATTCCCGGCTAAGAGAATCGTTCTCTTATTCTTCGGTATGTCTCTGTGACACCCTTGTGGCCTCCCATAGTGCGGTCATGATATTCTGCAATTATTCCTTGTCACAGTAATATTTCGTTCAACAGCTTACTCATTTTTAATTTTCTAAAGCTAAGCGTAGATTCCTTTGTCCAAACCTAACATCATTCCAACCCGTGTCTGCAAAATGGTTATGTTTAATAACTACCGCGTATTCCTTGAAACTACCGTGGGGAGTTATAAGTACTTGTCCGTTTTGCGGTCTCTTTTCCCATAGATCTTGGAGATTGAGACACTCGGTTGCGATGAAAAGTTCGAATATGTGGGATTACTGGGTTAGCAGTCCTCAGATATGAAATAAACGTAATTGTCCCTTTGATAGCTTAAGTGTTCTGGGCACTTATGGGTTATTTTAGTCGATGGTTTAGAATCATTAGTCTCCGAAGGACTATTCTCGGAAGGGGGTGTAGGTGGGTCTATATAATGCAGGTTGACTCCGATTTGAATCGAGTCAATTGGAGTTCCTACATTAGATTTGAGGATTTCTTTTGACGTTTGTAGCTGTCTAGGTCTAATCTTTAATTTTCCCGTGAAAGGTGTTGATTTAGCCGCTAGAGTAGCAGAAACTGTGGGAGTGGGGTACAGTGACCTCCGAAAGGGTTGTTTGCCAATAATAGGAGTCTAATTGTTCGGATATGTCTTTAAAGCAGACTGTGCTCCGTCTTTTCATCTCGGAAGGTTTTTGTTTTGTCGATGACTGCGATTGTGGAGGTTCATCGAATGTGTCTTCTATACCTTCAGATCGTGGGTTCTCTAGATATGTTTCTTGATTTTTCTTTTTGGATAAATTGTTGTGAAAGGATTGTAAGAATTTGTTGACCTGAGTTGACCTGAGCGAGCTTTAGGGAGTTCCTCGTCATCTTCGCCGTCTGATACTGCAGTAATGGTTAAGTGAGGTTCATCTACACTGAAAAAATGGTTAGTTGTGACAAGAAGTTCTTTATTAGTAGAGATGGTATTAGATGCGACAACCACTTCGATGGTAAAAGTAACTAACCAGTTTAGTGCGGCAAAAAGTCGCCGTTAGTAATCCTACGTAGGTTATATTAGTAACGATAGTAATTCTAGTCACAACAAATATATATTATATATATAGTATATATATATAGTATATATATATAGTAATTATATATAGTAAAATTTACTATAATTTCAGTATTGAGAAGTACTACTTTAAGTAGTGAGATCAACTAGCTTATTTGTAAGACTAACTAATTTAATAGTAAGACTTACTAATTAAAGTGTTAAGGCTTACTACCTGAAAATAGTATGTACCATCGAAAGTTGTCGCGACAACAAGTAAAGTAGTAAGGACAACTACTACTAATCTTGCGAATAAAATTAGTAGCCCCAACCAGTTAAATAGCAACGGCATATACTACAAACTAAAGTAGTTGGCCCTACTACTTTATTAGTTGTCCCAACCAACTACTTTTTTCAGTGTACAAGTTCCCGATCGTTAAATCCCTCATCGTCCCAAAACCTCCCTTAAAATCATTACTACGTTCTTTTGCCAGCTTACCTTATCTTCAATTCCTCTCCTATAACCTTCCCGTATATGCTCCTCAATGCTCCTATACTTCCTCATTTAAAGATTATGCACTTTCTGTTCTCCTTCTTTTCCCAATTCATCCATTCCCTTACCTCGTTTCGCAATTTGAATCTTGCTATTCCTATCCATCGGCTATCTCCCTATCCCTTTTATAAATACTTTGTACTCTTTCCTTTTTTATTATCTTATACCATTTATTATATTATTATTTCTCAATCATCCCCCACCTTTCTTTTAATTGACTTTCCCTGCTCTTTTCACCAATTCTTTATAGTTTACTTCCGATCCATCTCCTATATTTTTATCCCTTAAGAACTCCCTTCTGTGTTCTTCCCATCTTCTTTCTTCTATCTGCTTCAAACAATTTTTGGCTAACTTCCCTGCTTTTCCTTCCATTAGCTTCTCCTCAAACTCTCATCCCCTCTTTCTCCATCTAGTACTTAATTTATTCCTTTGTGCTTCTTCTTTCGCCATATATCCAGGCGTTCTCCTCATATGTATATATGTATACCTTTTTTGTAACCTCTTAATCCCTTCCCTTTTCTTTCTTGAAGATTAAGAGGACACAGATGTATAGGTTGATCTGTTAGAAAATTATAGTCTAAGCGTGAATTTGTTTATAAAATTATTTAAAATTAACAATTTGTATCTGCTGGTAAATTATTATATTATAAACTGTTAATAGTATTCAATAAGTCACAATGAAATATTGTTTTTACATATATTGCGATTAAATTTGTATAGAATAATAAAAAATTCATGTCTTGACAATCCTAAAGAATATATTTTTGCTTAATAATCTATTTATAATAAATAAACAATTTTTATAGAATTTATTTCAATTTTGTTATTTAAATAAAAAAATGGAACCCTTTTTAAACTATGAAGTCTTTCTTCTAAATTGAATGCAGAATCGATCGAAAAAAAAAGAAACATGAAAATCGGTTAAGAAGTGTACCAACCCCATTAGCTTAATTTCAGCGTCGAAATTTTGTTTGGCTCCACTCTGTGCGCCCCTTAGAAAAAAACTATCTTTAGAATTTATTCTGCACATAAAATTCAAGAGCGTCTTATCCCTAACGATGAGAAAGCAAAACTACACTGTGTTCTTTCTGTTTATTTTAAAACCACAAAGATTTAGAAGAATACTATTTACGATTGCAAGCATCTGACTTTTGTGGATTTAGCAGGATTAGCTTAAGTGTGACAAAATAAAAATATATTCTTGAAATTAAGAAAGAAAATCCTGTGTAGAATAATGTACTCTTTAAGCATGCTGCTTAAATAAGCTCGATCGAGGACTGCAGTTCTGCTGTGTGTATACAAACAAGCGAAAAGAAGAAGATATAGTCTCTGTTGAGTAATAAAACGTAGATCCTCGTTTTCAGGCGGAAAACGAAGTCTCTGGGTTTCAAGTCGTATTACGGTAGCCACTTTAAAAATTGTAATAGAACCCGAGCGTTTTTTGATGAAGCGAAGAAGATTTCGCATCCCTCCCAACCACTTTCCACCCCATGTCTTCATCCCTCTTCCATTTCTGAAACAAAGACGTTCGCAAGCTCGAAGGGACGAGTACCCCACCTACCAGCCACGTGATTTCAGGATTCCTGTTTCAAATTTAAGCTTTCAAAGTGGGATACTAAACTATTTTATGTTATTCTATGTATTCACAATTGAAATTTTGAACGTGTAAGCCCTGAAAACTGATATGATGGAAAGACAATAATTTTAAATTGAACAATTTAACAATGATTTCTTCACAATTCACATATAAGAAAGACAGTGGTTTGATTCAATTGCAGTCATCGCAGTATCATTGTCATCAAAGAAGATTAACTTTTTCTCAAAAATTAGTGACGAACCCTTGCAGAAATCGCTATATCTTTTCCCAATTGCCGATCTGATTCTGTTCGAGCTGATACGGTCTGGCACGGGTAGGGCTACACTGTAAAAAAATCTTTTGTGATATTTACAATTAGATTGTAATTTCACGAGCAGTGTATTTTAAATTACAATTTATAACCTGGTAAATATACCAATGTCGCTCCGAAATTCACGATCTACTCCAACTTCACCCCATGGAACAGTATGAAATAACTGTCCGATGTAAATTTACTATGTCTGACGATGGAAATTATTTGATCAGCGTGGCACGTAGTCAATTTACGTTAGTGAATAAATTTAAATATGCTTATAAATTAACACTTTTTTTGGTAAAGTTGCAGTATCTAGTATAATTTCACACACGGGTAGTATTGTTACGTCTTGGCATCCTGAGAAATTACAAACAGGACATAAATCGACAACCCATCGACAAACTGACAGAAAGACATGGCGCTTTGGACTTTATCATAAAATTACGTCTCAGAGCCTCTAATATTGCTCTAATAGTGATGGGTTCTATGTGAATAAAAAAAAATATGTTTTTTTATTCAAAACGATACCTGAGAAAAGTAATATGCGCTTTATTTATCCTGATACAGTGTTTGAAAATTTATAACCTCACGAACATAACCTCAAAATTGAAATGTGGTCCTGACAATTTACGTCCTGCATTTTTTTTTACAAAAGTGTGTAAATTTACATCGTCGCACGTAGGTCAAATAATTTCCATCGTGGTACGATGTAAAATTACACCAACTTTTTTTACAGTGTAATTGCATGGCCCGGAGACGTGCCAGACCGGGTGATACAGGTTACCTATTAGAACGCCGCCTACTATCCGTTCACTTTACGCGGGCCCCTTCAAAACAGCTGTATATTTTTGTAATGTACATGTAAAAGAAAAATCAGATGAAAAAACAGCTTATATCATTATAAAGCTTACTTTATTGCGCATAAGGTAAGTCCTCATTTGTTTATGTACAAAAATTGCTCCGATGAATGGTATGGGTGTGAGAACACAGCGGGATAGCATAGTTAACGATCTGCTCATTGAAAAGAGATAGCTACCGCAGGAAAAGCCATTGGAAAACAAAGTATCTTTTTCCTCTTTTCAGAACGAGGCTGCACTTTATGAATGAGCTTTGCTTTAGCTATGTTATCCCTCTGTGTCCCTTACAGTTTACACCCACACTACCATTCATCGTTCTTCCAAGATTATTTGATATTAGATAATAGGTTTCAAGATTGTCATTTCTAATTACTATTCGATTGCACTTGTTAAAATTTTCAAAGCAATTTCAGCCAAAATATAACTCACTACGACGTATATTACGAAGGACAGCATAGTAATCTTCAAATACATTTTACGTTAATTCTGATTAATATATTAAAATTTCGATTTCACGCGTGTATGAAAGCATCTATATGATATTGTGTAAATTTGTTACATTGTTCAGTTCAAAGATGTTGGCATGGAAAGTCAAGCAATCAGAGTGACGCAAAAAAAAACCACGGTTTTCATCTTTTCGCGAAGGATATTTTCCAAAGCAATTTTTGTACATAAACAAATGGGGACTTGTCTTATGCGCAATAAAGTAAACTTTATCATGGTGTAAGCTGTGTTTTCATGTGATTTTTTTTACGAGTAAATTACAAAAATGTACAGCTGTTTCGGAGGGGTCTTTGTAAAGTGAACGGATAGTAGCATGAATCTAGTGATTATAAAGAAATGTCTAAAGTGTAAAGCAGTACACTGCAAGTTCGGAAACACCGTACAATTGCAATAAGTATACCATATTTACGTGACATGAATGAAAATAAGTAAATTAGTGAAACCCAACCTTAAAATTAAAATTCATATTTAACGTATATTGTAGAGATATCGTATATTATTTATAATACCCCGTATAAAAATTTTGATAACAAAAAAATATTAATCACGGAAATTATTCGATTCACAATTTAATATCTGTAAATACGTAGTCTTTTGATGAAATTTGTGCCAATTTGAAAATATATGGTTGCGATCTAAGAAGCCTTGAATATTTTAAAGAATGATTTAAATAATTTAGATGCTGATGCAGATGATGAAGAAGAAGAAGAAATGGAAAAACCCTATCAAAAATCTTGAAAATGAACGCGACGATCCTGGTGTTGCTATAACGAGTTTCAAAACCTCAACGTAGAATTAGGTGAGAAAATGCATTCTTATTTCTAGATAATAATACTAATATGTGATACAAATTAAAAAAAATAGTATTTCAATTACACTTTCTTAAATATAGAACACTGTCACATTACATAAAATGTTATCAACTTTATCATACATAACCTCAAAATCACAACACGGTGTCGCAGTAAATTCTAAATTTACATATAAATGTTTTTGAAATAATATATTTTGCACATTATCAGATTTAATAATTTTAAACAGACTAAACAAATGTAGAAGAATGTAGTTAAAAATAATCCAAATACGAAACATCAGCAATTCTACATTTATTTCTCTTCGCTTAATTTTATGAAGAAAATAATTCTCTTGAAAATTTTAATATTAAGGCCATGTGAAGATAGCTTCAAAATTAATTTTCACGCAACTTACGTTCTTGCCCTAAACTGCTATAATTACAAAAAAGAGAAGAAAATGTTGGAAAAAAGCTTTTTATTTAGTTTCCCAAACTTTGAACTCGATATCTGACTTCGTGTGATGGTAAACCGGTAAGAAGGCTTGCATTCGAAGGTAATAAAAATTGCAATACCTAGGAATGCCGTTTCTGTCCTGCTTTTTGAATCACAGATTAGGTAACAAAAATATTTAGATTCCAATCCATTTCAAAGCCGATCGGAGCTGTCAAACGTAACCTGAGATAAATTAAAAACACGATTTTCATCTAACGCATTAGAAGACGCTTCAAAAGCATAAACTTGGCCAAATATAGTAGGATTGTGCATAAAAATACATCACTTTAACATAAAACTCTCGCTTTATTCAAATCTGATCAATTAAAAATATATAAAATAAAAAAGTTTCAAAATTTAGTTTTCATCACAGTTACCTGTGTAGTAATCAATCTTGACAACATGAAATGACTAATACTGTATTTTCTACTGTTTTTAACCTCATTATTATCCGAAAAACAGTAAATAAGAACCGCGGAATGTGAAAATATAAAAGGGATAAAAAATGTTCTATATTATATTCAATTTGGGGTATCCAAAAGTATTCAGAAAAATATTGTCACCACTGAGTACAGAAAAGGATGCAGTTAAACTTCTACTGCTATGGGGATGCAAAACGCGAGGACAAAAACGGTATCGAAAAGGAATCAAGAATTGACACGTGCAGAAATTTTGATAGGGCTCTAGTGGGGCTTCGACGAGTTTTCCCTATCTCTAATCGGGCTCTAGTGGGGAAAACTAGCCGGGCCCCCAGCTAGAACGTAACGCTATGGCTATAGGGGCCCTACTAGATTTTCTAGTAGGGTTCTAGTGGGGGTCGCCCGCTTACAACCCCATTTGGAAGAAGGGCCCCTACGGGGCACCTACAGGGCCCCTGTGTTTGATTTAAATTATTGGGGTAAATAATATTCTGCATTATAATTTAATTTACGAGTACTTTATTAATGATTTGATATTATTAATAATGTATTATTATATAAATTAGAGAAAAACTTGTAAACATAAATAAATCAAGTTACGCGTAAAAAAAGACAATTCTGATTTTAAATAACCTCACTCTGATCATCATCTTTCCGTTTGACTTTTTTCATTAGGCGGAACTTTTTGCTCTGAAGTCGTCCCTGCTGTTGCAGGCGCCTTTTCGCTTCCATCGTGGAGAAAAATAATTGTAAAACACAAACAAAATTACATTGACAACTAAAAAATACAAAACTTGAAAGCTCTGGTAAAGCACTGGACAGCCGTATTTGACATAACCTCTTTAACTTTAACTGACACATATGTGCCTGGCCCCGAAAAAAAAGTGTTCAATACTGTCTTAAATCAAGTTTTCGAAAATAACGCGTTTAAATAGTCCAAAAAACATGATTTCTGCATACTGAAACCTTCAAAATCCTCAAAATTAATATTTTAGACAATATAAGGTAGTAGGCATTCTCGGGTCAGGGCCCCATTAGATACAGATAGATTCGCCATACCAACACGAAGCATGGAATTCTTCTCTAGAACCTTACAGGGCCCCCATCCGTTTTTTCTAAACTAGATATTCTGGTGGGGGCCCCATCAGAAACCAACTTCAAATAGGGAAAGATGGGGAAATTTCTGCACGGGAGTTACCATTTAACAGGAAATTTCCGAATACTTTTCAATGCAAGCCTTCTTACCGGGAAGTTGTGCGAAAAATAATGTGAAAAAACTTCGGGGTTACCTTTACATACATGGCTTTAATACACAAAAATGATATCCTTTTAGATTCGGAGGAATCTAGTGTATCATCAGCAGGTCCTGAGGAAATCAGTGGATCATCTAACTCTGAGGAAGGAAGTGGATCATCCATTTTAGATAGATTGAGTAGTTCATCAGATTCTGAAGGCGAATTCGTTGATAAGATTGTAGAAGCTATTGAAGATAAGCCAGAAGAAATAAAGAAGCTGCGTATTTTGGCTGTAACAGAAGGAATCGAACAGGAGACTGTGAATGGGCTGTAGAAAATCTTACGACAAAGATTGCTGCCTGAGCTACCTAAATCAACAAAAACTTTTACAGGAACATCTTCAGCGGTGAACGAGATTAAAGAAATGCAGGACTCTGATGGATTGGTCGGGGAATACGTCTACTTCAGTATTGAAGAGGGGCTTAAAAAATGTATTGATCCTGACGTGCATAATGGGGAGGGCCGAAGAAAAGTGAATTTCGTGTGATCAATTTTTAATAGCAAACAATTGTTAGTTCTTAATGAGCTGAATATACTGGTAATTTTTTTGAATCGATTAATATCTGTTACCTCGTCAAGCGCGTTGGAAATGGCAAAAACGAATTTATACGCGTAAAATATATGAAAAAATAAATTCTTGAAGTCACCAACTTTTTTAATATGTGTAGAACTATATGCCCGAAGAATTTATGGAAGGACCTATTTGATATCGAATTCAATAAAAATAAAATTGGAAACAAATTTTTTTTCTATTTTTAAAGTTTAATTTTTCACAGTTTTTAATATCAAATAGTTACTTCCATAAATTCTTCAGGCATATAGTTCTACATAAGGTAAAAGATATTATTTGATTTCAAAAATATTTTACAGTATATTCAGCTCATAAAGAACTAACAATTTTTTTGCTATTAGAAATCGATCGCTAGAAATTACTTTTTTCGGCCCATCCTGGTGCATAAGAAGGCAAAAATATTTTTGCAATTCAATGGAAATGGCATTTCTTTAACAAAATATGGCGAACAAGGCTTTAAGGTGCTTTCGGGAAATGTAAATTATAAACTTGATATATAAAAGCCATTCTCAGCGTTGATTTATTGCGGAAATTCAAAAACTGCTATAGCCTGGATGATTATTTGCGAGATTTTATGGCAGAAGTGAATAATTTATAAGCTAATGGACACAATTTCGAATCAACGCTTTGATTTCCGTATTCACACTTTTATTTGCGATACACCAGCTAGGGCTTTTATGAAAGGTACGAAGGGTCACACAGGGTTGTATGTCTGCGGAAGATGCGAAAAACACAATTTCTTCTTATAAATTGTCCAGAAAGAACTGACGAATCCTTCAGGACACGTTCGCAACGTCGTCATCGTAACCGGGAATCTCCAATTTTGCAAATTAGACCATTTGGTTAAGTGATTTTTATGTATGTCCTTGAACTTATGAATTTTTTCTGTGAAGGGATAATAAAACGACTTTTACTGTGTAGGTTTGTCCTCCCTGGGTTCGCAAAAGTAGGACAACGAATGAAGATAAATGTTTTTTTCTAATCCGCGAAAGTATGCCTTGTGAATTCCCAAGAAAAATGCGGTCTTTAAACATTGCGCTATTCATGTTGCTGGGATGCAATTTTAAAAGAATTTGTGCCTTTACATTTGAAAAATTTATTTGAAAATTAACAAAGCCTGGTCCGAACGGCGAATCGTTCTTTAGCACAAATTTGTCGTAGATTACACGAATTGAGTAAAATTTAAGAATGTAACTTACTTCACTTAGCAATTTCGTTATGCTTAAAAAAATAGCTTTTCCAAATCAGAACAAATGTCTCGGGCAACGCAAGGCATGGAAAATCACGGCAACCTTTGGAGAATAAGGCTGTCATTATTCGTATACCTTACTGATTCTAAACATTTGTATATGTGGTAGCTACGTAGTAAATCAAGCGAGGAAATATTAAGTTTTGATTTCAATTCTATGAAATGAAAAATGGTTAAATTGGAAATAAATGTTCACGATGGAGCTCCACTAAGATTGTTTTGCATGCCATTTCTACATCATGAATAAAATTATGCTAATTGTGTTCGATAAAACGTGTGTAGTGTGAATAAACATTAATTATTTATAAATCAAATACTTTTGAATAATATGTTGCCAACATTTATTATATATTTAAAGATTCATGGATTAAACGTAAGGCAAGATGCAAGATTAAAATTCGTTTAATATACATTTTTTAAAATAAAAAATCAATTTTGTTCAGAATTTGTGAGGTACTTGTATTGTCAAGGACAAGTATATTTATTAAATGTTGCTTTTTCTTGATTCGTAAGAAGTAAGAAAAAATATCAGAATGTTATATATATATAAGTGGGAAGTATTCTATTCTTAAAAGTCGCCACTCCAGTATCTATTCTTAATTACAAAATGTGAACTGAAAGATGTTTATTTAATTGATTTATTGGTAAACGCCTGAAAATATTTTATATAGTTCTGAATTTACAAAATAAAAGTAAAAATACTACTATTTGTTCGTAAACCCCTATAAGACGTACATTTTAAAAACCATGTGGAATTGTAAACATAACCTCTACGGTGTTACAAGATTTTGAAGTATTTTCACTCTTATATCGTAAATCCAGTATGTTGAACATCGTCACATTATACACGTAGATGAACATTTTAAGAGTCTAGATATATAAATACAAAATATACTGGATAAATCTATTCACCCTAACTTTTCTTCAGTGTGATTTAAATTTGAATTTCCTTCGACTTCTCGCTAATTGGTGCTCCATTCGAGTTTACGGCAGTGAGCATAACCTCATAAAAATAATCTAAAGTTTTATGTGACAGGTAAACACAAAATATACTATAATTTTTATTTCTCAGAATAACTGTATTAGAATAGTAACAGGTCGATGTTTTTTTTTTTAAATTGCACTTGAAAATCATCCACTGGACTCGAAATATCATTATTTTAAAGTATATTGGATTCTCCCCCCTCTCTAGCCTACCAGCTTGTGCTCTTCAACGTTACCGAGATTGCAATCGAGTCAACCTCGCCATTTTTTCTAGATTCTTAACTATATATAGGGCAGGTCCACAATGAGATTCGTAAACGTCGAAATTCGAACGTATATGCATATTTGACGTCATACGCACGTTGTTGCCAACTATCCGAGCAGTTTCGCATTTTTCGTTTTCTCTCTCCGACCGTTGGTAACAACGTTCGTATGACGTCAAATACGCCTATACGTTCGAACGTCGACGCTTACGACTCTCATTGTGGACCGGCCCTTTTTGCGAACGGTCGCAGCGAGAAAACGAAAAATGCGAAGCGGCAAAACTGCTCGGATAGTTGGCAACAACGTGCGTATGACGTCGATTACGCATATACGTTCGGACGTCGACGTTTACAGATCAGAGCCGTAACTACTCTTTGTTGCACCCGGTGCGTCTTGATAATTGTTCGCCCTCCTCCCAAACGCCATGGAACAATATTTGGATATTTGCGCCCAAACCAACCAAACCAACTGGGATAACCTTTTTTTCTTCTTCGAAGAGTCAGGTGAAAAAGTGTTAATTTGGTCCCGTTTGTGCCCCTCGCGACCGGCGCACGGTGCTGTGGCACCGACGCGACGGCATCGCCCTAGTTACGGCAAAAGATATTATTTGTTACGGCTCTGTTACGAATCTCATTGCACTGAGAAAAATGGATTATACCCGGTAATAAAAAATATGTTACCGGATATAATCTTGTACTATTAACTATGGGACAGCGATCCAGATTATTCGAACTACAATCCATAGATATTAAGAAATAGATATTACAGGATAATATCTTGGATTATCAAACTTTATAATCTGAGATACTAAAATCTATAATCCAAGATTTTAAAATCTAATATTCATATTAGAATCCTGGTCCATTAGATAACCTCAAATATATATAACAATTTTTGCAAACGTATTTATAAACCTATAAAAAATTTTGATAGACGAGCTCGGAAGTAGAACTGGAAACAAATTTCAATTTTTTAAACACACAATAAGCAGGAAAGTGGCTATCATGAGACTCAAAAACGAAAGTAAAGGTGGCTAAGTTTCTACACTTGTACAAGTGGCAGTGGTGTCTAATGAAAAGAAATATAAACTTACCCATTTTAAAAATCTAAATCACGTGTAATTTAGCACTGATAATAATTTTATGACTTAATTATTACTTGTTTCAATTCGAAAGGATGCATATGACACGCGCCACGATGCGATGTACCATTTGAGACTACACAGACGACTGACTGGATATTTTAAAATCTGAGATGTTACAATTTAATGCCTGAAGATTATAAGAATTTAACATCTAGAGATTATATTTGGTAACATCTTCATATATTAGAAAAATATTATAGATGATACGCGCTAATATACTTTTCTATACGGTGTATCATTCTTTAATTCTATTATCCGGTTCGTATAATCCATTTTTCTCAGTGTGTGGACCTGCCCTTAGAGTCCCTATTTGTGTTTTATGAGCATATCGATCGTGATCTGTATTAATTGGGCCAATACACATGCCAACACATGATAGCAGCTTGTTGCAGATACAAAATTAGTGCATTACATTTATTTTAATCTACTGGAAGTACTATTTTTCAAGTTTGATCAAGGTACGTAAGTATAACACGTTTTTCGATAACATAACCTCAATTTATCTCCACTCACCTGTTTCTCTCGATTTAAAAACTTTAACACATTAGAGCAAGAAATAAAAAAATCCTATATTTTACAGTTTTTTTTTCAGTTATACATTGTACTTTTTTCATAATATACAAGTATTTTGCGCTTAGAACTTTGTTGCAACAAACAAATAAAAACAGAAAAGTGAAGAAAAGTAGTATCAAAATCTTCCATATGATAAAATTTAATTACACGAATTTTTAGTCTTAGCCATAAAGAATCTATTTTATTTAAGTGTTCCTAGCGTGCTTGAGAAATAAATGTTTATTGTTAAACTTCTTTTTACAGTGAGAAGTTCAGAATATGTCGGGTATGGTATATGTCTGATATGGTCGGACATGATATGTTGATATTACATTATTGAAGTGGATAAGATTTGACAATGCAAAAATAGAAAGCGGATGCACCGGAAGACTGGTCAGAATATCCCATTCAGATCGTTCGTCATGCAGGTTAGTTTAAAAAAATATTAACTGCACGTTTTTTCCCCTGTTCAAAATATTTATTTTATAACAAATGTAAAGATTAAACAAAATGTATAAAAAATAATATATAATTTGATAGTCTTTTACTACAAGTACGTTTGCAACCAATGTAAATTTTTTGAAATCGTTTACGACTCTTTACAAAGATAATTTTTTGTTTAATTTCAATACGGTTGTCTTTTGTCTGTCGTCGTTGTCGTCTATATACTGGATAACTTTTAAAAGACTAATCGTATTGGGTTGTAATTTGATAGGAGTTACGAAAAAAAGTGAGAAGACAAAAGTTGTTCAACCAAAAAAGGTCTACGAATTGTTTATAATTTTGTGTTATACAAATACATTGAGAATAAAAAAAGTAACTTTTTGTAATCATGAAAAAAAAATTTGTACTTTATTTTGCAATATCTGAATAAGCAGTCCCGGACCGAGCTACAGAAATGAATATAAAATACATTTGACATGAAGAAACGTTCGAATTTTGTACACACGTGCTTTAACAAAAGAGAATTTACAATCACCAAATTACAATTGTCGATGCTTTGACCTTTAATTTTGAAAGTTCTGTGCACAAATGAGGGGAAAGTACGAATGCCGAGCGCGTAGCGGGAGGTAAATATATTATCGAGCGCGAAACGCGAGATCCGAAAGACGCGCGCCCAGGGCGCGCTCCATCCTACTATTTGGCTCAAAATTCATTTTTTTGTTGTAAAAAATTTATCCGCTCGGTTATAAAATAAACTTTTTGGTTGAAAATGCAACTCTTTAGTTGAGTGTTGAACTCTTTCCTTGAAAAATATTTTTTTTTTTGTAGATTCATAATTTCAGGTGAAAGTTCATCTCTTTGGTAGAAAATGTAACTATTTTGCTAAAAATTCTTCTTTTTTTGTGTTGAAGAATTAATTTTTTTCACTTAAAATGTAATTATTCCGCTTTTTTTTTTAAATTGATGTTTTAAATTGAAAATAAATCTTTTCTGGTCGAAAATTCATGTATTTTATTGAAAATTCTTTTTTTTTTTTGTAGAAAATTAATCTTCTTTTTCAGTGATGGAAGAACGCGGATATCTCTGGCTATTTGATTAAAAATTAAACTATTTATTTGAAAATTTAACTACTCTCTTGGAATCTCGTTTTCTTTTTTTGGTTAAAAATTAATTTTTTTATCTGAAACTGTAGTTATTCAATTTTTTGTTGAAAAATTGCCCTTTGTAATTTGAAAATTGAACTATGTGGTAGAAAGTTCATGCAATTTGTGAAAAATTCAACTTTTTTAGTTGAACTCAACTGGTAGAAAATTCGTTTTTTTGTGGTTGAAAATCAGGTTTTTAACTGAAAATTTAACTATTCCGTTTTTAGTAGAAAGCTTATCTTATATATATATATATATATATATATATATATATATATATATGTATATATATATATCTCTTATATCTTATATTATATTCAAGAGTTTAACTATTTGGCTGAAAATTCATATATTTTGTTTAAAAATTTGTCTTTTGCTAGAAAATTAATCTTCTTGGTTAAAAAATCATTTTTGTATGTAGGTTAAAAATTCAGCTGTTCGTTAAAAATTTTAACTATTTTATCGAAAGTTTAATTATTTTGTTGAAAATTCAAATATTTTGTTACAGTCATCTTTTTTGGTTGGAAGTTCAACTGTTTTTTTGAATTTTCATCCTTTTGGATTAAAAATTCATCTTTTATGATAAAGAAGTAATCTTTTTTGTCGAAAATTTAGCTTTTCGGGTTAAAAATTCAACTTTGTGTCGATAATATTGGTCTTTAATGTATCGACATGGATTTAAATTTTATTTTTTGATCAGTGAAGTTTTGCGTGATACAAAATATTTGCGACTCCCTCCTATGTGGCACTTTGTGACGGAAGGGCTGATGCTCCTGATAGTGACTCCTGTGTCGACAGTGCAGGGGACATATCCACGGAAAAAGACAAAAAACTATCGACCAGCAAAAGTTGGTATTTTTTTTCTAGCTGCGTCTAGTCGTCCCCAAAAATCGGTGGTTATGAAAAAGGAGGTGGGACTTGTTGCTTCAAAATTTCGAGACGAATAGCCAAACTTATATGTGCTTATATAAAATTATAAAATCTGAAAATATTTATACTGATGAAACAGAAGATTCAGAGGTCCTAAATACAGCATCTCTAGAACGAAATCCTAGATCCGATAAGGTGCACAATAAATCTTTGAAAAAAAAAATATCTTCAGAATTTCACGATCCAACCTTCCAAAATGATAAAAATGTTATATGAAAAAAGTGTAGTCACAATGAACGCGATATCACAACCAGGATCTAAATGTTAAAATAAAATTTTCATTATTTATTTTTAGCCCCGGCTTGCTAAAAATTTAATGTTACGGAGGAGGAAGTGCTTTCACATATAGGCACAATTTTCGGTAATGCCAAAGATTGGAACGGAAATCGAAAGGGTAGACGTCGAGAGTAATCGTATTATTATACGTATAATATAATACCTTATAACTTACAATAATTTAAATAGATGTAAGATGTAATTTTACAAAATCGCTTTCTAAATAATATAGTTCAAACTGTTTATTTATATAGAGTAAGTCCGGGAGCGTTCAGACACCAGGAGAGTTCGGACACCTCCCCTATCTCCGAATGTACAGGACCGATTGTGCTGCCACGCATTGTTTATTTGTGTTTCAATATCTAAACAAAAAGGTAAGTAGGAAAACTCCGTTATCATCAATATTTAACAAATTATTACCTGCTATTTGCATGAAATGGCGCGGATGGCCCTGAAAATTTTCCGTGTTCTTCAAGAATGGTTTTGTTTTGACTGAAATGTAAATATTTTTTGGGAAATGCTATTGCATTCAAGCGTTGGTTTATTCTAGGTTCATTTTTTCCTATTGACAATATTTTTGATCGATATAGTACCGCACTGTGGAATGTTCTTTCTGTCTCACAAACGATGACACTGATAAACGATGGAAAATTTGATAAATAAATGATAAATTGCATTAAAACAAACAAAAAATGAGAAGATAAATAGACGAATCAATAAATTATGGATAATACATAGAAAAAAGTATATCAATTAATAAATACTTGAATAAATGTATTAATAAATAAATAAACGAAAATGTGCTGTTTTCAATGTATAAAATACCTATATGTCACACGCAGGTTTCAATGAAAAATAAATAATTTATCTATAAAATGAAAAATTTTATGATTTTATTACGAGAATGTAACAATTTTTTTATGGAATAATTGATTTTTTAGTAAACGGTCGAAAATAAATGTGAATCATGTGTATATTTGTGTTACTCTATTCATGCGTTTCGTTGGTATTCTGAAAACTGGAAAAAAAAATTATTTTTAAGGTGTCCGAACTCTCCCGGAAAATTTTTGACCCTTGAATTTTTGATGTTTTTGGAAAGGGGGCATAATACTTATTAAACATTTAGATACAATATCCAGACTTGAAGATTTCTTTTTAAGGGTTTAGACTAACGATTAGGATTTTTGAAATATTTATTTATTCGTTTTTGCGCCTGCGACAGCAATTTAAAAAAAGGTGTCCCAACTCTCCCGGACTTACCCTATGTATTATTTATTTAAATTCAAAATACCGCATAATTTAAAACATGTCTTTGAACAGGAAATTGATCGGGTTATCAGATTCGGCCCCGATCGGAGCGTCCGTTTCAACAAGGATCTGGCCCCGATCAGATTGCCCGATTTGGCCAGACCTATAGCCCCGATCGGGGCCACCTATATATACATAGGTGACTTTGTTTGCCATAAACTTTGCGTGCGCGCGATATTCAAAAGTCAGATGTCATTATATACAGAATAACCCCCTCAAATCATTTCAAATCAGACATGCGATCTATGCGTAAGGCACAGGTAGATTAGTATCAAAAAGTTATCAACATTTTTCTTTAAAGTGTGGTATTCTCTCTAAATTTGAATTCGTTAATATATTTTATATATTTGACTATATATAATATATATTTAATATATTTGACTAATTTAAGTCAAATTTGAGTTAAATTTCACTCTCTGGTTATGTTATTTTATTAAAAAATTAGTAACATACATTATTTTCACTAAGGGGGTATTTCTATTTGACCGAGCTTTTTTCAGGCGTTTTTCAAAAATTCATAAAAAATACAATTGTTAATATTTTTAAGTTGAAGTTTTTTAATATTTTTAAGCAGATCTTAAACTAAAAAATACATGGTTACCAATTGAAAAAAAAAATAATAGGGGGCGCTGTAGAATTTAAAAAAATGTGTCCCGGAAACGACACCCTCACTTGGCTGACATGATTCAGCTGCTCCAGGTCATCCGAAACTAAAAAATCGAAGAGATTCTTAAAATCTCCGAGTACGGCTATAGCCGAGACTAGAACAAATCAAAAATATTGAAAATTAACAAAATGGCGCCCATTTGAAATTTTGTTTGCGAATTTTGACTTTTTTGGGGGTAGTTTTTGACTTTATAAAAATTCAAAAATCATTATTTTTTATTTATTCTAGTTCGGACTATAGCCAAACATCTGCTAAATATATCCTTTAAATTTGAGCTTAATCGGTCCAGTGGTTTTGACGGAATCATGTCAGCCATTTAAAAAAATCGTGGTTTGAGAAAAACGACTTGGTCAACATGTAGCGTGACACTGGAAATTCAGACCTAACACTGAAAGTTTTGACTAAACCTTGGATACAAATCTATAAATGCTTTCGGAACATCGTATTGGGGAAGGAACACCTATTTGAGACGAACAATGACTCTATTATACACATTTATGACCCGCCTGCGGTCACAGCCGAGGCGGCCCTCCACAGCGTGCGGCTGAGTACTCTTCGCTCCGCGCAGTTGACCCTGCTGCAGCTTCGTTAAAAAGTCCGAACCAAACAAATCCCTTTGCGTATAAATTCCACATACTATATACTATGAAAAAATAAAAAAATAAAATCGATTTTTTGGTCCAGTCAAATAGAAATACCCCCTTAATTTGAGTAATAATTATAGTTAATAATAACTTATTCAGATTGAAATAATTTAAATTTCAATAATTATTCAAACTAATACTGGTATTTAACGTTTTCTTCTTTATTTTAATTATTTTTTTCTATGTTTGAGGAACATTTTTTCTCTGCAACGCAAAAATCAGTTTTTTTCAAAAAACGACACAAGTTACGACAAGTCAAAATAACAAAATTACTACCCTTAAAAACGTTCTAAAAGGAAGTCTATTGAAGCTTTTCTCTATCTTGTGTATTTGCCATATTTTGTACTCAAATATGAATAATACAGGTCAAAATTCTATTTTTTCAAAGAAAACGATTTCAAAGAAAACGATTTTATTATTTTGAAAAAATACTATTTGAACCAGTTTGAATCATATTTTAGTAATATATGAAAAATAACTCGTTAGAAAATCTACCAAGAGCCTTATTTTTAGAACTTTTTAGGAGAAATAATTTTGTTCTGTAGACTTTTGTCGTACCTTTTGTGTTTTTAACGAATTAGCAACTTCATGTCAAATCATCTGAAGAATTTCAGCTATTGTTAGTAATTTTGATGGAAATTCTAGTTTTCCTTTTTTTATCTTCCACAACTTCTTGGATTTTTTTAAACAAATTTTTAAACTGAATTTCTGAAAAAATTCACTTCTTATTTTCTTTACATTTTTATGGATAGGCGTATGTTCTTAATTATTTCTCGAAAAGTAAGAGAGATCCCAGTTTGATATTCACAGGGCTTTTAGAGGATACTGTAAGATATTTAGAAAAAATAAAGACAATAAAAAGTGGATTTTTTTTCAGAAATTCAGTTTAAAAAATTGTTTTTGAAAAATCCAAGAAGATTTTGAAATTTTGTTCTTAAAAAAATATTTCTTCAAAACTGCGTCTCATTATGAATAATTAAAAAAAAATCTTCATAGCATTAAAATCACCAAAGTTATGAAAGTTCAAAGAAAAAAGGACAAAAATTTTCAATTTTGAATATCTCCTAAGCTTTTTGAATTTTTCAAAAATCATTTTAGGTTTAAAAAATTGTTTTTGAAAACTCCAAGAAGATTTTGAAATTTTGTTCTTAAAAAAATATTTCTTCAAAACTGCGTCTTATTGCGAATAATTAAAAAAAACACCTTCATAGCATTAAAATCACCAAAGTTATGAAATTTCAAAGAAAAAAGGACCAAAATTTTCCATTTTGAATATCTCCTAAGCTTTTTGAATTTTTCAAAAATCATTGTAGGGTTTTTGTTTTAACGCCTAAGAGAATGGATACTAGATTTTTCATCAAAATTACTAACAATAGCTGAAATTCTTCAGATGATTTGACATGGAATTGCTCGAATACTAAAAAAAAACATATTCTATATGAGTTCTAAAATTTTAAATCTTATAATGACTTCTAACTTACAACTATAGAATAGTTTAATTTTGAATCAATTACACAGGACCACAAAAAAATGAGAGGAGGGTTCCTCAAACCAGACCAAGTGGATTATATGTTTTTTGGGTCGCTAAAACCGAATCCGAAGCCTGTTTTGCTCCATCGCGTCAGCGTTTTTTTCTAACCTCAAAAAACAGCTTGAAACTATAAAATCCACCAATATCAACCCTTAAGCCATATGACCCCATACCTTCAAAGCTCAGTAACCTTGAGATCGATATAACCTATCACCCTAAAACCCATAACCTCAAAATTTATAAACACAAGACTCATTAATCTCAAATCCCAATAAACTACAAACCCAAAGTGCAGCAAAAAAACGAAAAAACTTACACGCAAATTTCAAACCTCAATCTCGGAGAGTTTTAGCTTTATAATTCCATACGTCCATCACTTCATAACCTCAAAACCTTTTAGCTCCATAACCCTGAAGTCCCATAACACTTAAGGCAAGATTAAAGTTCCAGCCACTTAAGGCCATGTAACGAGTGGGGCCATGTGACGAGTGGGTCACGTGACCGGATTCCTAAATTACCGGCACTTTTTTTATTTGTCAAGTTATTTTCACACGAAGCGCCACATCGAGTTGAAAATTTGGGATACTAAATAAGAAGCACTAAGAAACGCGGCTCTGGTCCTAAATTTTTATAATTATGAAAAAAGCAAAAAAAAATTGTTATAAAAAAAAATGTATACATACTAATAAAAATTTAGGACTAGAGCCGCGTTTCTTAGTGCTTCTTATTTATTATCCCAAATTTTCAACTCGATGTGACTATTCGTGTGACAATAACCCAGTGGGCACGAAATTTAAGTACGTAATTGGAACGTTCTAAAAACGTTCCTTGGACGTAAAAGTCAAAAGAAGTTATTTGAACGTTTTAAAAACTGTCCTAAGTCAGACCAAATAATGTTCTGAAAACGTTCCATGTTCCAAATACGTCCTTAAAACGTGTCTGGAACATTGTATGTTTAAGGAACGTTATTCGGACTGACTTAGGACGTTTTTGAGCCGTTCTAATAACATTCTTTAACGTTTGTGCCCACTGGGAAGTTGATAAATAAAAAAAGTGCCGGTAAGGTAGAAATCTGGTCACGTGATCCAATCATCACATGGCCTTAAGGCAAGATCAGAGTTCTAGCCACTTAAGGCAAGATCTAGTGGTGATCCAGGCACTTACGGCAAGAGCTATTGTAAATCCAGCCACTTAAGGCAAGATCAGTTTGAGTTCCAGCCACTTAAGATAAAATCAGAGTTCCAGCCACTTAATGCAAGACCTGTCAGTTCCAGCCACTTGAGGCAAGATCTTAGCTCTCCAGCCACTTAAGGCAAGAGTTATTGTAAATCCAACCACGTAAGGCAAGATCTAGTGAAGATAGAGCTACTTAAGGTAAGATCTAGTGGTGATCCAGCCACTTAAGGCAAGATCTAGTGGTGATCCAGACACTTAAGGCAAGATCTTAGCTCTACAGCCAATTGCCTTAAGTGGCTGGATATTCAATATATCTTGCCTTAAGTGGCTGGAACTCTGATTTTACCTTAAGTGGCTGGAACTCAGACTGATCTTGCCTTAAGTGTCTGGATCACCACTAGATCTTGCCTTAAGTGGCTGGATCACCACTATATCTTGCCTTAAGTGGCTGGACCACCACTAGATCTTGCCTTAAGTGCCTGGATCACCACTAGATCTTGCCTTAAGTGGCTAGAACTCTGATCTTGCCTAAAGTGGCTGAAACTCTAATCTTGCCTTAAGTGTTATGGGACTTCAGTGTTATGAAGCTTATGGGTTTTGAGGTTATGAAGTGATGGACGTATGGAATTATAAAGCTAAAACTCTCCGAGATTGAGGTTTGAAATTAGCGTGTAAGTTTTTTCGTTTTTTTGCTGTGTTTTGGGTTTGTAGTTTATTGGGATTTGAGATTTATGAGTTTTGAAGTTATAAATTTTGAGGTTATGGGTTTTAGGGTTATAGGTTATATCAATCTCAAGGTTATTGAGCTTTGAAGGTATAGGGTTATATGGCTTAAGGGTTGATGTTGTTGGGGTTTATAGTTTCAAGCTGTTTTTTGAGGTTAGAAAAAAACGCTGGCGTGATGGGGCGAAACATGTTTCGGTTTCAGCGACCCAAAAAACATATAATCCACTTGGTCTGGTTTGAAGAACCCTCCGCTCATTTTTTGTGTGGTCCTGTTTTATGATTTCCACCTATTCTTAATTTTCATTATAAATGATCTGCTTCTGAACATTTTCAAATTACAATCTTATAATTTTAAAGGCTTTCTATTTTATGAATTCAAAAATGTAAAATTTTGACTGGCTCAACTTTGAAATTGCGCAATTATTTTTAGAGTCAGAACCGATTTTTTTTTAAATTTGAGTCAGGAACTACGAAAGCTTAAATAATCTGAATAACTGCATTCATTAAAATATAAATCGAAAAATTCTCATCAGCGTCCTGAAAAAGAATCTGTCTCAATATAAGAATGCAATTTTTCGTTTGAAACGAGAGACTGCCAATATTTTTTTCCGTGTGTAATTAGTTTTCTTCACAACAAATTTGTTAGTTTCGTGTCAGGTTCCAGTATTTTAGATAACTACCATCATTGAAAATTCTAATCTTACAAAGATATAACAATAAATCGCGGAAACTTCAACATATAGCTTAAGCAAATAGTAAAGTTTCTCTGAAGATTATTTTAGGCACATAAAAATTAAGCCGTATAGCATTGAAAAAATTAAAAAAATTCACTGGCAACACGTACTTTGCACGTGGCGTGCTCTGTTTAATTTTGAATTTATATTACAGTGGAACCTCCCAAATCTTAAACTCCTAAATCTTAAATCTCCACCTACATTCAGGGCCGTGCAATAGAAAAATTGTCGGCTGGTTCTTGCGCTTGACTAGAAAATATCGATGCGTATGTACGCATTATAAATTATTGATATGTACAAGCGTCAATAAGTTGTGATTTTCAGGAAGTTTTTTTCCACAACGGAACCATTATTGTAGTAAACTATTTTAAAGGTTTTCTATAAATCCAGGCTCAAAACTATAACGTATAAACTGTCTATGAAAATATATACACATAATTTCTGTGTCAAACTTCAATTCACTGCACTATTTTCTAGCTTTTCAATGATTTTCAGCTTTCCGTGGATTTTCAGCGTCCTGTCATTTTTTATAATGGTTATATTTATTTCAAAAAAATTGACTAAAATAAATGAATGTTTACATAAATCGGTATATAATCTTAACCTAATATTGTTGGTGATCAAAGAAGAGAAAATACCCGTGCTACGCCTACATATAAAAATATTAATTATAAGAGCAACACGCATAATATATAGGTACATTGTTAGAAAAATCTGACTGAATTTAAAGCATATGTATTCGAAGTTCTTTCCACTCACGTACATTAAATTTCATGCACATTGTGCATTGTCGAGATTTTGAATTATCCTTGGATTATTTTGTGGATTTCATAGATTTAGGGTTATATACTATGATAAAAACTAGACACTTTGTTTATAATAGTAAATTAAAGATGTACGTTTAACATACAAAAGACAGGATAAAAAGGATTTTCAGAGATCGATTTTCTGTTACAAGTGCATGAAAATAACTTTCAGTTACATGTACCTGAAATTTAAGTTAGATTTGTAATTTGAAAGTGCTTGAATCACTATTGGTGGTACCCAAATCATAATCTTTTCTTAGGAAACGGAAAAAACCTGTCCGTGCTTTTTGAAATCTTGCATCGTTTAAAAAATACAGGCAAGTTCAATTAATTTATCGTTAATATACGGAGCTTTATTTTTCTATAAAGGTACCTATCGTGAACAGGAAAACTTTCTTAAAACACCAAAGATCACTTTTTCTTTCGTTCTTGAAACTCTTAGATATACAAGAAAACAATTAAATTTTTTACGAAATCTTAAAAAATTTGATATTTTTTCTCTTCACAAAAATTCTTGATTTTTAAAAGTTCTATCAAATATAATCATGGAATTTCTAAATGACCTCACTAAGTTACAATTTGACTGGAATAATGTATTTCGAATTTTTGACATTTATGTGATAATAAAAATTGCACATAGTTTACTAAATATCAATTTACAAGATTTAGTTATTTTTAGATTTACTTGATCATAAATGTCAAAAAAATAAAAATTCTATACCATGCTGAGGTATACTTTTTGAGATTTCCTGCTTTTTGAACAATAAAATTTAAAATCCATATTATATGAAGATTATAGTCTAATTTAGTAACTAACTGATGAAATCTAGTTTTACTAATACATTCTTAATTTTTATGTCTATAATATCTGTACTTAAAAATTGGAATATTTTTCTGAAAGAACTACTTTATCTTGATACACCAATCATAAAGATCCGCCATAACTCAACTTTATACTTTAATTTTCCATTTTACACGACGTGTCTAAAACTCTGAAGAGGTCCATATACCCAATCCCGGATTACTGGCTTGACGACCGTTGCAAGAGTCTATCATAGCTCTATCATCCATTAAAAATTCCAAAGACGCCTCTAGGTTTACGATGCGATAACGTAATGCCTTGAATAAAATCGTACTCGTCCTTTCGTATCCTTACGTTCGTCCTGACACGGCGAAAGTCGTACATTTTACACCTCTATTCTCAAAGAATTCCATGAACCGTTCCGTGTTTATCTTCATACCAGATCGTATTGACTGCCGTCGGAAGGAGGAAAGTCCGCGTTGTTCGTTTCGATTTCGTTTACCGGTCGTTTCGCCTTCTTCTCGCACCCTCATCCAATTTCCTCTCTTCTTCCCTTTACACAATTTTATACTTTCCTCTCTTTCTAACGCACCCCCTCTCCACATCTACGACAGTCACAACCCTCGTTTCCCACTCCACTCGGCCAAGCCGTACGGTCGTTATGGGTGCTCCGTCTTTACAAATTTTATATCATTTTTATGAGACATAAAGTCGCTGAGAAGTCGACAGAAGCAGTGGAGAGGATTGCTGCGTCTGCGTGAAGGGATCAGAAAGGGAGGAATGTAGGAATAGAAGGTAAAACAAAAAAATTAGAAACTGAAACCTCGATGTCACAAAAAGTGCAGCTTCTTGTCTATTCTGCAAAATTTGTTTTTCAAAGTTTTTCAAAGTCTCCTCCGCATTTTACCCCATTTACCTTATACCCTCGTCCCCCCTGGCAATCACCCCTCCTCCATCCGCTTTCCCCCTATCAATCTTCTACTCCTTCCTTCGTAACACCAACACTTGTCCGCAGCCCCCTCTCAATCATAGCCCCTATACTCCATATCCTTTCGTAAACCCTATATTTAATTCCTCTCATTCTTCTCCTTCACTGTCCGGCTCCTCTTCTACTTTCTAATCTGCAACGTCAACCGCCGTTCAACCCCTCATCCTTTTCCACCATCATCCCCTTACAAACACTATCCCCTGGAAAATAGCCCCCCCCCCCTCTCTCGTATTGCCACCTTCTAGCCCTCTTCCCCTTTCCTTCACTGGAAGTCTCCTTCCACACAACCCACCTGTTTTCTTTTCTCTCCAACCCTCCCATTGACTGCAGTCACCTCACTATAAACCCCCTCTCCCCTCTATTAACTTACTTCAGTCTATACTCTCCCCCATATACACGTAACCCTTATACCACTGGCCCCCTTGATCCGCCCTGCCCATGGTCAGCCCGTCCTCCGATTTTTAATTCCAAGCCTAAGTATGTGAACAATTTTAAAATGGTAATTGTTTATAACTATCTGTATCCTATCTAATTTAATTTAGTTACAATCTTGAATAAGTTATCTAATTGGAAAGGCAGTGCCTATGTGTATCGAAAACATTCGCCTATTTGTTCCGAAATTTCCATAGAAATAGTCCCTTTTCCAGGTCCCGCTATTCGTACCGAAAAAATTCGGCTATTCATACCAAAATTTCGGTACACGTAGCCACGGCCTCTCTATTTCTGCGAAACCTAATGCAACATTGTTGTAACTGATTCTAAATTTCCCACCTTTGGCTCTCACTCTGGTGTTTACTGGCGCTAGAAGAGGTCGCGAAAATTCCCCAGTGAGACACAAGTCTAGTTCGTAGAGTACTCCCGATTAATTAGATTCTAGAGTAAATATTCGTACTACGCTACAAGTGCTTTAATATTCAAATAAAGTGATCAGATCATAGTATCAAGTGATTTATATTTTCTGAATTTATGCTGATGTAAATAACTGATTTTCGTGACACCCTCGTCTTCTGGTGTTGTGGGATGAATTCCAGTTGCATCGGAATCGATCGTCACGAGAATAGATCTTGACATCTTACATCTGTGCTAATTTTCCAAAACTACCAAAACATTTTTTTGCATTTAAAAAGTGACGTAAACTACCGTTGTAAATTGTCGGTACGATCAGCGAAAGTACTATTAAAAATCACTGCTGACTTTGAAAAGTGATTACTCAGACCAAAAAGGAGCGAGAAACTTATTTAAAAACCCGTTAAAAAACTTATTTAATTGCGTGTCGCGTGAGCTCTAATAGAGGCATATTTGACCTTTTGAAGAGAATATACCACGTGAGAAGTTTAAAAAAAAAGAATTTCTCGAATTTTGTACCTCGACTTCAACATGTTGCGTGACCTAGGATAGTTGTAGCAAAAATCTCAAATTTGTATCACACAGTCTTTGAAGTCTTGTCTTTAATTTAAGCCAATGAAACTTAAAAAATCTTTATGGGTTCCCGAGATACGACTAAAAATGTCCAAGCGTGTCTGCGCCGAATTTCAGTCGTTTTTGCAGCAAGTCTGGCCGTCTGCGGTGATCGCCGACTGAAACTCGACGCAGACAAGCTTGGACATTTATTGTCATATCTTGGGAACTCGTGCACATTTTTGAAGTTTTATTCGGCTTAAAATAAAGATGAGATTTCACAGATTACGTCCTGTCAATATCAGTTTTTTCCATGAGTATCCTAAGTCACATTACGTGTTGAAGTTAAGAAACCAAAACTGAGATATTCACGGCGAACACCGTTCTCGCGGTCGGCAGCAATAATCGCCGACTGAAACTTGTCATTTTCAGTCGTATCTCGATAACCCATAAAGATTTTTTCAGTTTTATTGGCTTAAAGTAAAGGTACGACATTAAAGACTATGTGGGATACATTTGAGATTTTTGCTACAACTTTTGCAGGTCATGCCACAAGTTAACGGCGAGGTACAAAATTCGAGAAATTGTTGCATTTTTTTTAACTTCTCATGTGGTATATTCTCTTGAAAAGATAAAAATGTCTCTATCCGGGTTCATTTGACGCGTAATTTAATAAGCTTTCTAACGGTTTTTTATAAAAATTTCTCGCTTCTACTTTGGACGAGTAATCACGTTACAAAGTCAGCAGTGATTTTTAATAATAGTTTTGCTGATCGTACCGACAATTTCCGACGGTTGTGAAGGCAGATTGACTCGCGGGTCATAAGTCAGATTATGATTACAATGAGATTAAATTAGAGTAAATTAGTAGAATCTTGAGTAGCATATTTAAATATCGGGTAATTTGATTATTTACAAATCAGAATTACATGCAATTCAGTTTTTTATGCAGACAATGCGCTACACTTTCACTGCTCTACGCCATTTCTTCATTAATTTATTAACAGCCCTAAAAATAATTAAGAGTGGTATCATATAAATATATTGAATGAAGCTAAATCTATTAAAACCTTTTTCGATTGAGACGAGAGAACGCAAGCAAACCCCGTACAAAAATCGCCATATCTTTTCCCTATTGCCGATCTGACCATGATCGGACTGATACGGTCTGACCCGGCTAGGGCTAATTGCATGGCACTGAGACGTGCCAGACTAAGTTGGCCAGGTTACCCTATTGAAAAACCCTGTACGGGATATAGTGTCTCTTCTTGTACGTGTTCCTTTGCCAGAACTATGATCAGATCTCGTACAAGAAACGTTACGGGTTCAGCATAAGAAATTGAGACACGAACCTGTACACAAACATGTGCAGGAACATGCAGGAAACGAGGGAACCCTTACGGGAACGTGTACACGTCCTAAGTGGCCACGAATGAACATGTAGATGTTGAAAGAAATTGCGAATGGCGGTATAGTTGATTTGAACAGTTAAGTGACAAGTGCATTCCGTATATTTTGGATGAATCCAACAATTATTAAGAAATGCTTAAAGAGAAAACCAGTACACTGCGAGTTCGGAAACACCGTGCCATTACAAATATGCCATATTTACGTGACGTGAATGAAAGTAAATTAGTGAAAATTAACCTTAAAATTTATATTAAACGTATATTGTACAGATATCGTGTATTATTTATAATACCCCGTTTAAAAATTTGTGGTTTAAAGAAAATATTACTTACGGAAAATATTCGATTCACAGTTGATGAAAACGAAGAAAAGGAAGAAGCGAAACTCTTGAAATTGATCGCAACGATCCCGCTGTTGCCAACGAGTTTCAAAACCTCAACGTAGAATTCGATAAGAAAATGCATTCTTATTTCTAGATATTAATACTAATATGTAATATAAATTTGAACAAATATTATTTTAATTAAAGTTTCGTGAATACAGAACACTGTCACAATAAATAAAATGGCATCAATTTTATCATACACAACCTCAAAATCACAACACTGTGTTGCAGTAAATTGTAAATTTAGATAGAACTGTTTGTGAAATAATATATTTGGCATATTATCAGATTTAATAATCTAAGACAGACTAAACCAATTCAGATAAATGTATTTAAAACTAATCATACGCTTATAATTCTACGTTTATTTTTCTTCACTTAATTCTATAAAGCAAATAATTCCCTTGAAAATGTTAATATTAAGGCCATGTAAAGTTAGCCTCAAGATTTATTTTCACGCAAATTACGTTCTGGTCCTAAATTGTTATAATAACAAAGAAGAAAAGAAAATGTTCGAGAGAAGCTTTTTATTTAGTTTTCCAAACTTTCAGCTCGATATCTGATTTCGTGTGATGGCAAGTTGTGCGAAAAAAAATATGAAAAAACTTTCGGGTTACCTTGACGTACATGGCTTTAATACACAAAACTGATCTCCTTTTAGATTAGGGGGAATCTAGTGTATCATCAGCAGGCCATCATCTAATTCTCAGGAAGTCCATGGATCATCTAATACTGAGGAAGGAAGTGGATCATCCAATTCAGATAGATTGAGTAGTTCATCAGAATCTGAAGGCGAATTCGTTGATGAGATTGTAGAAGCAGATGAGCCAGAAGAAGTGAAGAAGCTGCGTATTTTGGCTGTAACAAAAGAAATCAAACAGGAAACCGGAAATGGGCTGTTGAAGATATTAAGACAAATATTACTGCCGGAGCTACCTAAATCAGTAAAAGTTTTTTTAGGAACATCTTCAGCGGTGAACGAGATGATTAAAGAAATGCAAGATTCTGATGGAACGGTTTGGGAATACGTCCACTTCGGTATTGAAGAGGATCTTAAAAAATGTATTGATCTTAACGTGCATAAGAAGGCAACAATATTTTTGGAATTTAATGCAGTTGGCATTTCTTTAACAAAATCTGGCTAATAAGGCCTCTAGGTGCTTTCGGGAAAGATACATTGTAAACCTGATATATAAAAGTCATTCGCAGTGTTGATTTATAGCGGAAATTCAAAAACTGCTAGCCTGGATAATTATTTACGAGATTTCATTGCAGAAGTATGCCTTGTGAATTCTCAAGAAAAATGTGATCTTTAAAAGCAATTAAAAAGTAGAAAGCAACAAAATTTAAATTCATCATTTTGTATTGCGGTCCAGTAGTTCTATTAAATATCCTCGACAGTAATCGTTTGGAAAACATTGTGCTTTTGCACGTAGCTTCCACAATATTAGGCAATGACAAGCTAATCAAAAAACATCAGCAGCATGCGAAAACCTATTTACAGAGGTTTTTTGTGGGTTTACGTGGGTTGTATTCCAGAATACAAGTTTTGAATATGCATTGCGCTATTTACGTTGCACAAGTTCGACAAGCCTGATGCGAACTGCGAACTGCCCTTCAGCTTAAATTTGTCGTAGATTACACAACTTGCATTAAATAGATCCTCCAAAACCGTATATACCTTATAAAATTAGAATTTTGAAGTGTGATGGGTTAAACGTTTCAAAATTGAAGTACAAAAAATGTACCTTAAAGACTACTTTGCTTAAGAATTTCGTCATGTTTGAAAACTAATCTGTTTTCCAAAATAAAAGAATGGCTCAGGCATCGCAAGGCATGGAAATTCAGGGCAACTTTTAAAGAATAAGGCGATCATTATTCGTCTATGCTATTGTTATGAAGATTTGTATATATGGGAGCTACGTAGTAAATCAAGTAAGGAAATATTATGTTTTTATCTTAACCCCTAGCTGGCACACTGGGGTCGTTTGCGGCATGGCCTTAGAATTTTCAAATTTCCTTCCCCTTAATGCCTGAAAATCGAGTTTGTGGCGCCATTTTACGTTAGTTGAAGAGTTGTTCTTTCACCTCGTTTAACTGCCGAGATCTCGTGCGCGTCAGTCTGTATGCAGCAGTGGATCAAATCCGAGTGGTGCCGTCAGCGACCCCAGTGTGCCAAGCAGAGTGAAAAAATAATTTTTTCAGGAAAATTAAGAAATTGCTCGTAATGACGATATTCCTCAAGGTAGTGAGGAAAATGAAAATAGTGAGAGCTCTGAACATAGCTCTTATGAATATGAGTTGGAGAGTTCGCTATCAGATGTTGAAATGGAAGACGCCACTTCGGACCAGCGTTTTTGGAGTCTCGTGCTCGTGGGCGACCATTTTCAAAACTTAAATTATTATAATTTATTTTATTATAATAATTATAAAATTATTATAATCTTGCTAACAATAACTTTTTAATTATTTTAATAAAGTATTTCTTTCAATAAAATATTTATGGGTTAACTATTTTTATTTATATTTAATAAAAAATGACCATAAAGTCGAAAAAATATTGTTTAGAAACACAGCTAAAAATCTTACTTTCTTTTGTCAAAATAAATATCTTTTTTTAAGTGGCCACTATTCTACTATTTTTTTGTTTAAAGTACTACATCTTGGCAACATGTGACTGAAACTCTAGCGTCCAATTCAACAAAATGAAAAAGTTATGCATTTTTGAGTAAAACAAATCATTTTTCCCATTTTTTTTAAGAAAAAAAATTATGTTTTTAAATAAAATCATTTTTTTTTCACAAATCACGTGCACTATCTCAAAAAGTAATGGTTAAAGATAAACTGTAATTTTTTTAAACTTTAAAAACCGAATAGTTTGTTCGGAACAGATGATTATGTTCGTGGGGTCGAAAACGCCCCAGTGTGCCAGCTACGTTTGGCGCGAGAAGTGTGCCAGCTAAGGGCTAATCATGTGAAACGAAAAATGGTTATATTGGACATGAAATTTCACGAGGGAGGTCCACTAATAGTGTTTTGCATGCCACTCCTACATCATGAATAAAATTATGCTAATTGTGATCGGTAAAACGTGTGTAGTGAAAATGAACATTAGTTGTTTATAAATCAAATACTTTTGAATAATATGTTGTCAAAATTTATTGTATTCAAAGATTCGTGGAATAAATGTAAGGCAAGATTCAAGATGAAAACTTTTTTGATATACATTTTTTTTCAATAAAAAATCAATGTTGTTCAGACTTTGTGTGGTATCTGTTGTATTGCCAAGGACAAGTATATTTATTAGTGTTGCTTTTTCTTGCTTCGTAAAACGTGAACAAAGAATCAGAATGTTATAAGTAGGAAGTATTCTAAGCTTGAAGGTCGCCACTCCAGTATCTATTCCTAATTACAAAATGTGAACTAAAAGATAATATTTATTAAATTGATGACTGTTAAACGCCTCAAAATATTTTATATAGTTCTGAATTTACAAAATAAAAGTAAAAATACTATTGTTTGTTTGTAAACTCGTATAGGACGTACATTTTAAAAATCATGTGGAATTATAAACATAACTTCTACGGTGTTACAAGATATTGAAGTATTTTCACTCGTATTTCGTACATTCAGTATGTTGAACATCGTCACTTTATACACTTGAATAATAATCATTTTAAGAGTTTAGATATGCTCGGTCTTTTTTCGGACCTTTTGAAATTAAAGGTCAAAGTATCGACAACTGTAATTTGGTGATTGTGAATTCTCTTTTGTTATAGCTTCTTCGGCTTTAGCGAACACATTCTCATCACGTATATCGTGCTTCGCATTCGATTTTGGCAAAGTGCGAAATTTTTTACTTTATGTTCAACTCTATTATATCACATGTATATTATATTTATTTCTGCCCCTCGGTCTGGGACTGCTTATTCAGATATTGCAAAATAAACTACAAATTTTATTTTTCATGATTGCTTTAATATTTTTTCCATATTTTTTTACGATTTGAAAAAAAAATACGCATTCCAGCGTAAAGTAGTTCTGAACAGATTTGTAGATATAATTTAGGCGACATTTTTTTTTAAATAAAATTTTATAGTATCTTGTGTCGTTTTTCCTAAAATTTCATTTATTTTATATTTTAAATGTTGTTCTTTACGATTAAAACAAAAACTACGCGTCCTATCAAAAAATAGTATCTTGCATAGTTTGAACACAAAATAGAATTTTTTATTTTTTAGTATTTTTTGTGTGGTTAAAACCAGAACCGATGGTCAACAAATTTTAGTTAAAGAAGTAGATCTTTCTTTTTGGTCCCTTTAAAAGGTGTGCCCAAGCACAATGCAATCCGATTATTCTTTTAAAAGTTATTCGGTATAAAGACGACAACGACGACAGACAGACACCATCTTAAAACCTGTTTTTTCGAATTCAGGGGGTCTCAAAAATGGAAATTCAAAGAAATCCGTGATACTTTTAACATAAACCTAATACCTTCTAATCATGATGAGAATGTAAAATAGTCGAATTTTTACAAAAGACATGAATTTCCTACCAAATAGTTCAATTTTCAACTTCTAAAGAGAAATTTTTCAACCAAAAATGGAATAGCTACATTTTCAGATGAAAAAAATGTTTAACAAACAAAGAAACGAGAATCGAAGAAAGTAGTTACTTTTTCAAATAAATAGTTTAATTTTTGATCAAATAGTTTAATTTTCTGCCCAAGTTGTTGAATTATTAATGAAAAATATTTTTCTAAACAAAAAATAATTTAATTTTAAAGCAAAAACAGTTGAATTCAACAAAAAAGACAAATTGTCAACAAAATAGTTAAATCCTCAACAAAAACAGATTAATTTTCAACAAAAATGATGAATTAAAAAAAATGATTTTTCAAGAAAAGAGTTAAACATTCAACCAAAGAGTTGTATTTTCAACTAAAAAGTTTATTTTTCAACTAAGTAGATCGATTTTTTACCAAAAAAAATTCAGTTATCAACAAAACACATTAATCTTCAACCTAGTACTTGAACTTTCAATTAAAAAATTAATTTCCAACCAAATAGTTGAATTTCAAACCAATAAAGAAAAATATTTAACCAAAAATGGAATAGTTAAATTTTCAGTTAAACAAATTAATTTTTAACCAAAAATGCAACGATTTTTCAACAAAGTAGTTAAATTTTGAACCAAGGAGATAAGTCATAAAGCAAAAAAAGAATAATTTTTACTAAAGCAGTTGCATTAATTCAGTACCAAATTTAAGCGAAAAATGAAAGACAGACGTATTGAAAAAAAAAATTACCTTTCTAAAGAGTCCTGAACAATATCCAAGGATTTACATTCGTTATTATTATTATTTTCTAATAAATACCAGTTTTAAGGGTGTTGGTTAGATCCGACTTGGAATTTTTTTTTCTAGTCACGACACTGACTCCATATATATTTTTTCCCAAGCATTTGAGAACGAAAGAAAGAAAACTTGTCAAATATCCGGGGTTTTGCGAGATGTGGCAATGATTGGTGCGGACTTCAGAGCATTGCAGCGCGAATTTGACAGATGGTCTATATGCCGCGTTTGCTTTGTTGCTTACTACTACAGTCTAATGTCTTATGGTCTTCATATACACAGGACATCTCAATTTTATTCTACATTTTTCTCCATTTCGCGACGTATTTCGAAAAATGTAGGTTCGCCATCATCAAGTTTTGGGTCTTCGAATATTGCATGACCTCTGAAAATGCTTCTGTGATGTCAGAATTGTGAGTAAAAAAATAAATTTGCGAACGGTTCTCGCTGTTCAAATGCTGTCTTCTGCTATCCGCAGATTTCTCCCTTTCGCAAAATTTATAATTTCCGTGGAAATAATGATTGCCTCAGCAAAAGGCTTCATTCCTATCAATTTTGTTGATCTCAGGATCTCGCAAAACCCCGGATATTTGACAAGTTTTCTTTCTTTCGTTCTCAAATGCTTGGGGAAAAATATATATGGAGTCAGTGCCGTGCCTAGAAAAAAAAATTCCAAGTCGGATCTAACCAACACACTTAACCAAAATAAAACTTGCAAACGTACTTGTAGGAAAAGACTGTTTCAAATTATATATTATTTTTTAAATACATTCTGTTTAATTTTTATATTGATTATAAAATAAATATTTTGAACAGTGGAAGAAACGTGTAGATACAATTTTTTTAAACTAACCTGCACGACGAACGATCTGAATGGGATATTCTGGCCAGCCTTTCGGTGCATCCGCTTTCTTTTATATTAAGATATCAAAAAATCGTTCCTTGTCAGAGTATACGGTTCGGGCATATATTTTCTCATGAACTTCTTTTTTGCATTGTCAAATCATATCCACTTCAATAATGTAATGTCAACAGATCGTGTCAACGGACGTCTACCGACTCGAATGAAATTAACCAACTGAAATGGTTTCACAGCTAATAAATACCATATCCAACATATTCTGAACTTCTCACTATAAGAAGAAGTTTAACAATAAACATTTATTTCTCAAGCACGCTATGAACACATAAATAAAATAGATTCTTTATGGTTGAGACTAAAAATTTGTGTAATTAAACTTTATCATATGGAAGATTTTTATACTACTTTTCTTCACTTTTCTGTTTTTATTTGTTTGCTGCAATAAAGTTCTAGGCGCAAAATACTTGTATATTATGGAGAAAACGTACAATGTATAACTGAAAAAAAACTAAGAAATATAGGATTATCTTTTAATTTCTTGCCCTAATGCGGTAAAGTTTTTAAATCAAGAGAAACAGGTAAATGGAGATAAATTGAGGTTATGTTTTCAAAAAACGTGTTATGTTCTTACGTACCTTGAGCAAACTTGAAAAATAGTACTTCCAGTAGATTAAAATAAATGTAATGCACTAATTTTGTATCAGCAACAAGCTGCTATCATGTGTATTGGCCCGATTAATACAGATCACGATCGATATCCTCATAAAACAGAAAGAGGGACTCTAACGGCTGGTCCACAATGAGATTCGTAACAAAGCCGTAACTAGGGCGGAGCCGGCGCGCCGGTCGCGAGGGGGCGCGAACGGGACCAAAGAAACACTTTTTCACCTGACTCTTCAAAGAAAAAAAAAAGGTTAACCCAGTTGGTTTGGGCGCAAATATTCAAATATTGTTCCATGGCGTTTGGGAGGAGGACGAACAATTATCAAGACGCACCAGGTGCAACAAAGAGTAGTTACGGCTCTGATCTTGTCTGATCTGTAAACGTCGACGTCCGAACTTATATGCGTAATCGACGTCATACGCACGTTGTTGCCAACTATCCGAGCAGTTTTGCCGTTTCGCATTTTTCGTTTTCTCGCTGCGACCGTTCGCAATAACGTGCGTATGGCGTCAGATGCGCGTGTACGTTCGAACGTCGACGTTTACGAATCTCATTGTGGACCTGTCCTAAATATAATCAAGAATCTAGAAAAAATGGCGAAGTTGACTCGATTGCAATCTTGGTAACATTGAAGAGCAGAAGCGGGGTGCCTAGAGAGGGGGAAGAATCCAATATTATTATTATACCATTAAGCCATTTCCCTTTCGGGGTAGGCGTGACTTGCTCGGTTGGAGAATAGTATTGTATAGGTTGAATAGGTATATAGGTGTAAGGTTGTAAGGTATGTAGGCATGTAGGTATATAGGTATAAGGTAGATAGGTATATGGATGTTAGGTATAAATATTTCAGATTGATCTGGAATTCTCGTGTTATTTATTTAAATGACACGTTTATTCCGCAACACTGCTCCGACCCAGGTTGCTGATCAATCTCTCTAGCGATCACCCCAAGTGAAGAGCCTCACAAAATTGTTATGTATGGTTCTCCACTTGGGCCCATTAGTATCCAAGGTCTTTGTTTCAGGCGCCATTCATTCTACTGTCACTCTGTTTACAAACTATTTGTCGCCACACTTTTCTGTCCTGGCATACTACTCTAGGTTCCTTCACGTCCATGCATTTTTTCATGCAAGCTCTTGTGTTTCTATGGCTTCTTATGTCTCTACGGATCAATGTCTCATTTACAGATTCTAACCATTCTTTCGGCGGTCTACCTCTGGGCATTCTGCCATTTACTTTACCTTTATACACTTGTTTGGTCAGTCGTTCATCTTTCATTCTTTCAAGATGTCAGAACCATCTTAACTGATTTCTTTCCCATGTGTCAACTATTGTCTCTTTTGCACCACATTCTTTGAGGATTGTCTCGTTTCGGACTTTGTCCATCAGTGTTTTCCCGCATATTATGCGCAGAGGTTTCATGCCGATCGCGTTAATTTTACTCCTGTCCTTTTCTTGACAGGTCCATGTCTCGCTACCGTATAGTACAGTCGGTACGAATATAGAATTATGTATGGCCATTTTAGCTTTTTTTGATATGTTTTTATTTGTGAGGATGGATCCTACTCTACCGATAACCTGTCTACCCTTATTTATGCGCCTATCTAACTCCCCATCTATTTTTCCATCGCTAGTGAAAAGGCTACCCAGATATACGTACTTATTAACTTGTTCTAATCTCTCATCATTTAGGACAATGCTGCACATTGTTTTCTCACTTTTTCCTTCAAACACCATGATTTTTATTTTATTTACGTTAATTTTGAGGCCCATGTTCTTAATTTTGGAAACAACAATTGGAGTGTATTTTTTATTCACTGTCACATAAAATTTAGGATTATTTTTATGAGGTTATGCTCACTGCTGTAAACTCGAATGGAGCTCCAATTAGCGAGAAGTCGAGTTCGATATATTACCGAGGTAATTTCAAATGAAACTGAAAAAAGTTACACCGTAGAGGTTATGTTTAGAATTCCACATGTTTTTTAAAATATTGGTTCTATACGGGATTACAAATAATTAATAGTATTTTTACATTTATTTTGGAAACTCAGAACTATATAAAATATTTTCAGGCATTCAACAATCATCAATTTAATGAATATTATATTTTAGTTCAAATTTTGTAATTAAGAATAGATACTGGAGTGAAGACTTTTAGGATTACAGTATTTCCCAGTTATAAATGACATTCTGATTTTTTGTTCACGTCTTACGAATTATGAATAAGCAGCATTATTAAATATGCTTGTCCTTCGCGATACAACAAATACCACACAAAATCTGAACAACATTGATTTTTTATTGAAAAAAATGCATATCAGACGTATTTTAATCTTGAATCTTGCCATACATTTAATCCACGAATCTTTAAATACAATAAATTTTAACAACATATTAGTCAAAAGTATTTGATTTATAAATAACAACTAATGTTTATTTTCACTACACACGTTTTATCGATCACAATTAGCATAATTTTATTTATGATGTAGGAGTGGCATACTAAACACTCTTAGTGGACCTCCCTCGTGAAATTTTATTTCCAATATAACCATTTTTCGTTTCACATGATTAAGATAAAAACCTAATATTTCCTTACTTGATTTACTACGTAGCTCCCACATATACAAATCTTTAGAATCAGTACACTGTTAGAAATGTTTACAATTATAGTATACACGGGCATATTAAATTTCCTATGTGTTTACTAAATTCATTACACTTTGTAATTTTAGTATACTTACGTATACTAAATTTCTTTTATGAAGTTATATGTATACTTTAAAAGGTATGTTCAATTCATTAACGTAAATGTAGCTTAACGATATGATTATTTGGAAATTAAAACTTTGTTCTTTAAGTTCATTTTTCATCTGATCATGTTTACAGATGATGAAGACGGAACCCACGCGAAACGGAACGCATATATACTGAATTTAGTATATGCGTATACTAAATTTCGTATACATGTATACTGAATTTACTATACGCGCATACTAAATGTCATGTACGTGCATACTAAATTGAGTATATGCATATACTAAATTTACTGTGCGCTGGTATACTAAATTTAATTTCATGTTGTGCATTCTTGCTTCCATTACATGTATACTAAATCTAGTACAGATTTTTCTAACAGTGTAGGATAGACGAATAATGATTCTAATAGCACGGAACGTTCCGCGGGAATCTTCGGAATATTCCAGGAACGTTTTCCCGGAACGTGCAAAATGTCCACCGCTTGGTGGACAAACGTTCCACTGGGGCCTGAGGGGAACTTTCCGTTATTGTTATTTTGACCAACAATTATCTCATAAACCGTAAGAGATTGGTAAAAAGCGATGTCATTTTTGAGTTCCCGCGGAACATTCCGTGCTATCAGGGGACCGCCTTATCCCCCAAAAGTTGACCTAAATTTCTATGCCCTGCGGTGCCCGAGTCATCGTTTTAATTTGGAAAAGCGATTTGTTTTTAAGCATAACAAAATTTTTAAGCGACGTAGTCTTTAAGGTACATTCTTTGAAATTCACTTTTAAAATGTTTAGCCCATCACACTTCAAAATTGGAATTTTATGAGGTATATGCGATTTTGGAGGATCTACTTTACTCAATCTATGTAATCTACGACAAATTTGAACGAAAGGACGGTTCGCGTTTCGGATCAGGCTTGTTAATTTTCCAAGAAAGTTTTCAAATGTAAAAGGCACGAATTCTGTTAAAATTTCATCCCATGGCCAATACGTCATCAGCAAAATAAATGGCGCAATGCATATTGAAATCTTAACTCCTGGAATACAACCCACGTAAATGTGCAAAAAAACACTGTAAATAGATTTTCGCATGCTGCTACTTTTTGATTAGCCTGTCATTGTCTAAAATTCTGAAAGCTACGTGCAAAAGCAAAAAGTTTTTAAAACTATTAGTGTCGAGGATATTTAATAGAACTAGTGGACCGCAATACAAAAAGATGAATTTAAATTTGGTTGCTTTCCCCTTTTTACTTGATTTTAAAGACCACATTTTTCTTGCACTGCAAATGGCTTGTATATATCAGGTTTATAATGTACCTTTCCCGAAAGCACCCAAAATCCTTGTTTGCCAGATTTTGTTAAAGAAATACCATCTGCATTAAATTACAAAAATATTGTTGCCTTCTTATGCACGTTAGGATCAATACATTTTTTAAGACCCTCTTCAATACTGAAGTACACGTATTCCAGAACCGATGCATCAGAGTCCTGCATTTTGTAAATCTCTTTCACCGCTGAAGGTGTTCCTAAAAAAGTTTTTCCTGATTTAGGTAGCTCAGGCAGCAATCTTTGTCTCCTGTTCGATTCCTTTTATTACAGCCAAAGTACGCAGCTTCTTTACTTCTTCTGGCTTATCTTCTACAATCTCATCAACGAATTCGCCTTCAGAATCTGATGAATTACTCAATCTATCTGAATTGGATGATCCACTTCCTTCCTCAGGACCTGTTGACGATACACTAGATTACCCCGAATCTAAAAGAATATCAGTTTCGTGTATTAAAGCCATGTAAAGGTAACCCCAAAGTTTTTTCACATTATTTTACGCACGACTTACCATCACATGAAATCAGATATCGAGTTGAAAGTTTGCGAAACTAAATAAAAACCTTTTCTTGAACATTTTCTTTTCTTTTTTGTAATTATAACAATTCAGGACCAGAACGTAGTTTGCCTGAAAACAAATTTTTGGGATAACTTTACATGGCCTTAATATTAACATTTTTAAGGGAGTTATTTGCTTTATACAATTAAGTGAAAAAAAGAAATGTAGAATTGCTTTTGTTTTGTATTTGGATTATTTTTAATTACATGTTTCTAAATTGGTTTAGTCTGTTTAAAATTTTAAATCTGATAATGTGCAAAATGTATTATTTCCAAAACATTTATAACTAAATTTTCAATTTATTGCAACAGAGTGTTTTGATTTTGAGGTTATGTATGATAAAATTGATAACATTTTAATTAATATCCCAGTAACAACAAGTTGATTGGGACGCATAGACTGGCATTAAGAAAAGCGAACATTTCAATGCCCTTAAATGCGCACCAATTGCATTTTTGTCCGAAAAATAATTAAATCGCATTGACCGGCATTGATTCTATTTAATATTTTGTCGACAGCATTAAATGGCATTGACACGGTTCGATACTTGGTTTGCCAAAGGCATTGCATAGAATACAATTTGGCGGTTCGCCGCGTAGCATTAAATGGCATGTAATGGCAGAAACTCATAGGCATTACAAGCAAATAACTTTAATGGCTTGAAGTTTGTACGCATTAAAAATGATTGAAAGCAAACGAGTTTTATACATTACAGCGCATTCAATGGCATTTCGGACACAAATGCAATTGATACGCATTGAAAGGTATTAAAATGTGCGTTTTTCTAATGCCAGTCTATGCGTCTCAATCAACTCCTTCTTACCGGGATGATAGTGTTCTGTACAGACCATTGAACCTATCGGAAAGTTTACTGCGAATATACAATGTAATTTCTGTTGTACCTAGTTGTTGTTTTCTTTATTTTTTAAACAATTGTGACAAGTTATCGAAAAAAAATTTCAAAATGCAAATGAATTTTAATGAAAAAGACAGTAAGGGAGCGTATATGCGTTGTATGTACGGCTTATGTAAAAGTGATAGTCGTACCAAAGGATACAATGAACATAACCTCTTCTACTTCACACGTTTCCCGAAACCTTGTTTACAGTAAAGAAGAGGTTGCATTTGGAAAGAAGACTTCAAGAAACATTTTGAAGAATGTTATTATAATTGATTCAAATGTAAAACCTTTCAATTTCGCCTCTTTAAAGCTTAACCATGATCCTTCATCTATTTGTGGATCGATGTCCCTTCCCTTTTCTATGCATTCCTTTACTCTGCAATTATATTGTTGAATATATATTAAATTATATTATGACAACTTATAATAATAAATTGAGGTAACAGTAATAATGTTGCATGCAAGCACAAAGTGTGCATTTTTGTTTTTATTACGTTTTCAATGTATTATGAACTTTATTTATTTACAATATTTTTGCATATTGTCAATTTTCTAATTTAATTTAATTCATATTTTTGACTGAACTTCAAAAATTTAAGAATATGGTTCCAAATTATATATTATTTTGTAACATAGATTTGGCATTTTCCGAAAATCTCGGCCTTGAATCAACACCCTATATAATAACTATTCTTTACCATTTTCTTCCCAAAACACCATCAATTTTATTTTAAAACAATTACAATACTCAAATCCTGTCTTTTGCCTTCAATATTTATTTCAATAACAATAATATAAGTAAAATTTAATACAGTGAAGTCTCCTTTATTTCAAGTCCCCCCTATTTCAAGACCCCCCTATTTCAAGTCACCTGTACACAGCTATTTTAAATTGCGCAGTTCCGACAACTCCCACCACGGTCCCTGTAAACTCTCCTCCGCGTCAGTGGCTGAAAAAAGAGGCCCGAGGAGCGCCCTCGTTGGTTTAAATTGAGTATTTTATCATGACGTCATGGGAATACGTCACATAACTTTTTCAAGAAAATATCCTAAACGTAAGTCATAAATGCACGAATCGTAATATTTCTCAAGTGTAGAATCTATTTTCTCAGTCATGTTCCATTCTTTTGTCGATTCACGACCTTTCACTGTCACGAAATAAAATGAAATATCCCAAATTTCAGGTGAGTTATCAGATCGGGTACTTTCTAACCTCAAATTTCGGACAGTTGCTTGTATTTCGTGAAACTAAAAGGTCGTCAATCGACAAAAGAATGGGACATGACTGAGAAAATAGATTTTACACTTGAGAAATATTACTATTCAGACCTTTATCACTTATCTTTACGTTTAGAATATATTCTGCAAAAAAGGTAGTTGCAGTCCCATGTGGTAACCTTCTTAACGACTGACATTTCCACCTATCCTAGCATGATACACTTGAAAACTATTAGTATTCACACCTTTGTAAGTTACTTTTACGTTTAGATTATTTTCTCCAAAAACGCGTGTGTAGTTGCAGTCCCATATATGCTAAACTTCCTGACGACTGCCATTTCCACCTAGCCTAGCATTGCCGCGAAATATTTGAGTCGTTTTTTGATTCTATTATATTGATTTTTAATTGGAAAATTGTCGTACATCAAAAAAACACTGGAAAAACACTGACAAACATGATACGCGAATGCGCTAACCGCGGTAACAGACTGCGACATTTTCAACTGCGCAAATCGGGGCCGTCTGAACCGTTTCCACTTGGAATGCATCATATTGCGTAATATATTCGACTGAGTACTAGCGCACTCGGCCCTTCCGAGACGAGAGTCGCAACCGTCTCTCGCCCCTTGAGCTGAGAAATTGCGTGGGCCAGCCGTTCTAGGAATGTCGGGTGTATTTATCCGTATTATTATCGATAGTATTTATTGAATTCAAATCAAACCGCGCTTTTCGGTACATGCGCATTTGAAAAAGAGGCTTAGAGCAAGCGCAGCGATACAAGACCGGGGCATCCAATGAACGTCGCTTAAACAAAAAATCCTGCCGACTCGCAGTAGAGGTGAGGGCCCCTCCAGCCTTGAAAATAAAGAATCCTTACGTTTTAAGGACGCGGAAATACGGGAGACTTTACTGTAATATGAGAAACTTAGCCTACTACAAACCTGTTCACAAGTTCAGATTTCTTACCACTATTATGTTGCTTCGGGCAACTTAACCACCGTATCAATTGAGCAAAACTATGTTATTCTATTTCACACTTGCCCAATTTTGCAGCCGGGACATCATCTACATTTAATTTCACTCCGACAAAAGGTACAATTGTATACATTTTTTATAAAATATAAGCACAATTTTCATACTACGCGGGGTGCACATGGCAGCCGCACATGCGCAAATAAACTTCCGATAGTTAGGTAAAATGGTCTATTTACGAAAGTGTAATTCAAATAATATTTGTTTAAATTTGTGTTACGTATTAGTATTATTATCTACAAATAAGAATGCACGGGGTAATGTTTGCTTGCGCTCCTTCGTCTCAGTTGAGAAAGGTTTCCATCGATTTAGCTTCATTCAAATATATTTATATGATTCCACTCTTTATTATTTTTAGGGCTGTTAATAAATGAATGCAAGTAGTATTTGGTTTAAAAATTAGTCTTTTGCTAGGAAATCAATCTTCTTGGTTAAAAAATCATCTTTGTACTCTAATAGCACGGAACGTTCCTGGAACGTTCCCGGAACGTGTAAAATGTCCGCCGCTTGGTTACAGTCATCTTTTTTGGTCGGTAGTTCGACTGTTTTGTTGAAAATTCGTGATTTTGGATTAAAAATTCATCTTTTATGGTAATGAAGTGATCTTTGTTGTCATTTGTGAGTTTTGAATACCGCATATACTACACTATAATATGATATTCATTAACCATATCATAAAATGACATCGATTTTGACCTATCACTTACGGTTTACGCGATATTTGTTGATAATAATAACACTAACGGTAATTTATGTTTGAAACGTTCCAGTGGAACGTTTTCAAGCGCCGGACATTTTGCACGTTCCGGGACCGTTCCAGGAACATTCCGTGCTATTAAGGTAGGTGAAAAATTCAGCTGTTTAAAAAAAAATTTAACTATTTTGCCGAAAATTTATTTATTTATTTGAAAATTCAACTATTTTGTTACAGTTATCTTTTCTGGACGGAATTTCGACCGTTTTGTTGAAAATTTGCCCTTTTGGATTAAAAATTCATCTTTTATGGTAAAGAAGTCATTTTTGTTATCAAAGTCAGCTTTTTAGGTTGAAAATTCAACTTTGTTCTAAAAAATTCGTCTGTTTGGCTAGAAAATTCCACTATTTGGTTGAAAATGCAACTACTGAATTTTTTGGTGTCGATAATATTGGTCTTTAATTAAACGTGTACAAAAAAATTCGACTCGACTCAGAACCGACATCTGGACGTGGGTCATGAGTCGAATTTTCCGACACCGACTCAGCTGAGAATTGAGTCAAAAGATCCCGTGTGGAAAAATGTCGTGGTAGTCTGATGTTAGGTCTGGCCCAAGTCCGGCTTTATCTAGACTGTCTAGACTGCAAGATCTGATCTGGCAAAGGTCTGGCGCTAGTCTTGCCCAGGTCTGACTTTATGCAGATTGTCTAGTCTGGAACGTATGAGGTGTCTGGTCTGGCCTAGGACTGGCGCTGATCAGCTATCCAAGTCCAAAAAAAGTTCTAAGTTTGATTAGTAGCTTTTTTTAGACATATTTCGAAAAAATAACAGGGTATCTAAAATGATAGGAAATAAGAAATTCACACTGTGAAAACAAGATTTTTTTTCATAACATCTTGACAGTCTGGTCTGGTCCAGGTTTGGCGCTGATCAGCTAAATATACTTATGACCGGCCTCTAACTGGTGGCTGACCAGCCCATATCTAGCGGCTCACCAGACGGTCTGGCCTGGGGATAGCCAAAAAAACGTGACACTTTTGGCCAGGCCCAGACCAGACCATCTAGCCAGCGTCAAGACTGGAAACCAAACTAATGGTCTGGGCCGGGCCAGCGCCAGAAGATTTTTACAGATGGGATTCGACTTGAGTTTATATTGAGTCGAAATTGTCAATTTTACTCGTTGCATTCTGCTGAAAATAACTTGTTTGTTTGAGAAATTTCAAACTATTTGTTTTTATCAAAATGAATCGAATATAATTTTAGAGAATGTTTCACAGAAAAAAATTAGCCATTAATTATTAAGATTGAATGAGACTTTTATTTATTGAATAGGACTGTTGCATGATTTACAACAATAGAATTTTTTAATCATATATTATCTGCTTTTGAGATTAGTGAATAAAAAATGGGGTTTCAAATTTAAAGTTTAATTGAATCGACTATAATCCGTTTCAACTCATCTGAGAATTGACTGCTGGTTTCAGCTTGGTAAGTACTGCAACGCATTTTAAAATGCATTGAAATTGATTGCCGTTCTGCTTTTATAAAGGGTTTTTCAATTTGAGGTGATGTCAATGTGTCGGTCCCTAAAACAGATTTATTTATTATTTGCCTTATGCGTCGATTCAATAAAGCTCGAATAAATCTAATCTGTTGAGTGGGTTTCGAAAATTCCGACTCAATTTAAATTTGAGTCCATTCGCAAAATTCGACTCAATTATCAGCTGAGTCATTGTCGAAAATTCGACTCATCAAAACTTAAATGTTCCATTGTTTCCCACAGATATACGTACGAGCAAGGTGTTGAGAGCTTAAATGTATTAACTATTCAGAAGTTTGCATATACGACTGACACTGATATAGATGCTGAAGAAAAAATTAGGAGAATTGAGAGTGAAATTAAAGAAATTGGTGGCATGAAAAGCATACTAGACGTGCCAAAACTATGCGATGCCAATTTGAATACTTATCTGCCACCAGTTGCAGATCCACTGGCTTTGAAAGGTCATTCTTCATTCTTCTCATAGGTGTTATGCTGCGTTTTATAATATTACATTATTAGTTGAAGCTTTATCATTTATCTTTCAGATTCGGAAGTTGATCCAACGAGAAAGAAAAAAAAAACTATCGAACGGCAAAAGTTAGTATTTTTTTATAGCTGCATCTAGTCGTCCTGAAAAATTGGGGGTTGTGGAAAAGGATATGGACTTGTTGCATCAAAATTTCGGGACAAATAGCCAAACTTATAAAAAATATTGGACTACTCAGTCCAATTTTTGGGACGACGAGAACCTTCGTTTTTTGAAATTTAGTTATTAATATTAAAACAGTTCGCTATATTCATATATTTTTTTGGGAGATTTTCAGTACTCGGGTCATAAAATACATTCATTTTTATACTTTCAGAAGATAAAGTATATACTGAAAATATCTATACTGATGGAACAGAAGACTCAGAGGATCTAAATACAGCATCTATAGAATGAAATCCTAGATCCGACAAGGGACAAATAAATCTTTAAAGAAAAAATCAAAAATATCTTCAGAACTTCACGATGCAAAATTTCTCCATAAAGCCAATTATCATTGATCCACAAACGTAAATTTAGCTCTCCATTAAAACCACGCAAAAATATTCAGAGGAGTAAAGAAATAAGTAAGATATCAAAAACAGATATCCATTTATAAATATGATATAAACTTTCGTTTCATGTTAGTGTAGACCACATGATATGAAACAGAAGTCTTTTTTTAATTTATTTTCGTATCATAGACGAAACCACAGTGTCTTGCTGGCAATTTTGTTTCATCTCCGTGTAAAAGCAAACATTATTATTCTCAGAAAATTGATCTAATCTTACAGAAAATTTTTGTTCAATGCAATAGCTTACATAACAAGAATTTAATTCTTGTTTCATTATTTCCAATTGAATGCAATTTAATATAACTTTTTGGTTCCACGACCGAAACAAAATTGAAAGCTATTTGATTTCCGATTTCAGATTGATACAAAATAGTTGTTTTTGGTTGCATTTTACTTCGGTGACGATTTCTGATTATTAATAATCATTAGGAAACCCATATATTTTAAATTCCATCGTATTTAGGTTTTTATGTAGGATAAAGGACAGTTTTAAAGGAAGTAAAATTAGTGCGAGAAGACGTTCGCAGTATACCATTAAGCCATTTCCCTTTCAGGGTAGGCGTGACACTACCCGATTCGGGTAGTGTTTCTAGGTAGATAGTTTCTTGTAGTAAATAACTACTACAAGTGTAGGCTCACCACACCCACGGTGGGCCAACAGCACGCAGTATTCTTGAATGGTCACCCATCCAAGTACTAACCGCGCCCAACGCTGCTTAACTTCAGTGATCTGACGAGAACTGGTTTTTTCAGCGTGGTATGGCCGTTGGAATTGAATTGGCAGAATTAGTGAAATCCAGAAGGCTATACAAGTAATGATTGAACTTGATAAGTAGACTGCTAAGTACGTTGGATATAAGTGCCTTGAAGAAGAGTTCAACTTGGATTTACCTTTTAAAAATCTGAAAGACTTCAAAGTTTTTAATGCAAAGCTGAAAACTAGTTAACAGTGTTGTCATCGTTTTGTAAGTTTGTTCCTTATATTTATCCTTCGTCTCTTCCACACTTTACAAAAATTGAATCCTACTTTTTATTCTAATTATTTTTCATGCGGTCAGAAAGCTACTATGAATTTACAAGTGAGCACTGACGAAGGTATTAAAAAATCCTTGAACATCATGCTAAGAAAATATTTCGGCAGGGATGTGGTTTTAATGCGCACTCCGGTAAAAAAAATCCTAACAAGGAACTAATCAAAGACTACAATTTTTGCTCATGCTTGCAAGGTACGTAACATACTTAATATTAGTGAATTAAAATTAAATTTAAATGTTATTCTAACTGTACACTCAAAATAAAATCTTCATCATTTATTTTTAGCTGCTGCTTGCTCAAAATTTAATGTTACGGACGAGAAAGTGCTTTTACACATAGGCACAATTTTCGGCAATGTCAAAGATTGGAACAGAAATCGAAAGGGTAGACGTCAAGAGTAAATGTATAATAAGCCGCCGTGTAATATACTAAAATAACCTACAATAATTTAAATAGTTGTAAGATGTAATTTTAGAAAATTTTTTTCTCAATAATGTAGTTGAACCTATTTATTTATATATGTATTAAATATTCAAATTGAAAATACCGCATAATTCAAAACATGGCTTTGAATAGGAAATTGATGTGGGCCAGATAGGGCACCGACTGGGTATACAGATCGGGCTACCAGGTTTGTCCCCGATCGGTGCGTGCGTTTCAGCACGGACTTGGCCCTGGTCATATTGCCCGATCTGGGCACGATTTGGCTAGATCCGGATCCGATCGGAGCCACGGCAATATTTTTGCACCATATGGTTTCACTGTAAGGGTACGTACTCTTGGATTAATCTTACACGAAAAACGGTCATATTATTTATTGACAATATGAATACTTTATTAATATTTCGTGCTGAACTCTATAACCTTGTAATGCAAGGACGTTTACGCTTGCAATTGCTCTTCCGCTCCCAGATAGATTTATTGTTTTATCATTGTTGCAATTATTGTCAGTTTGAATTTTCTATTTTCAATTTGAAACCATTTGTTCACAGCTTTATACCATTGTTGCAATTATTGACATTTAGAATCTAATATTGAATATATCAAAGATAAAAAAATGAATCACTTTTTAAAATAACTTGAAAATATACCACATACATAATATGTTACACTGCATGGAACTGCTTCATTTATATTCTCATTGAATAGCATTCTTACTCTTGTGGAATTTTGCCAAAATAAACATCATAATTTTTTTTAAATACGCCCCAAAAGAAGAAACTATTTATCTGGCAATGTCCATATTTATGTGAAAAACGTTCTCTACTTTGCATAGTGACAACACAGTATATTGGCTTTAATTTTCGTCACACAAAATTGTATCGTTCTCGAGCCGTAGTTTCAGATTTTTAACCCTTAGCTTGGCAATGCTTCTGGTATAAAAACACCTTTGAATTAAAAGAAAATTCTTTATAATTAATCTAAAAAATTTTAATGTAAAGGTGTGTGGAAAAGGACACATTGCAAAGATAATGTTTAATCATAAAAAGGGTATAATATTATGTATACATTTTTGAAATAAAGAAACGTGATCGTTGCATGCCTAATTTGAAAACAAATAATAATTTTGCTATTGACATTTTTTTACGGGCTTCAGCATATTTTTGTGAAGTTTGTACTTTAAAGGGAAATTGTAAGTGAAGACATTTTGTCATGCGTGGGCATCAGACCGTGAGCGAGATCATCGAGGGTTGAAAAGAATAATTGATCACCTTCTAAAATGAGACTATGGTAACGGCACCCACATCCAAGAGTTCCTTGTGATTGAAAATTGATGGACTGGAATAGCATACCCGCCTACGAATTTTAACAAAAAATAGTCCAAGCAGCACCCGAGCAGTCACACCTAAGAATTTTTACAAAACCTGACCAGTGCCCAACCAGAGTACCCACCAAGGAATCTCAAGAAAACCTGACCGACACACGATCATTATCCATCTAGGAATGTAAAACAAAAGAAAAATGCCAGATCAGAACCCACCAAAAACCTTTATTCAAAAAGCGCGGTCAGTGCCCGACCAGCCCCTATTTACGAATTTCAACCAAACCTGACCAGTGCTTGACTAGCATATGCGCCTGGGAATTTTAACGCAAAAACCACTCATTGAAGAATTTCATAAAAATCTGCTTAGTGCACGACCAGTACCCACCTAGTAATTTCAATACAAAAATAGTTCGAACAGCGTCCATCCAGTACCCATATAGGAAGGGGTAATAAAACCTATCCAAACGGAAAAAATAAGTCTTGGAACATTTCCTAGATTAGTGCTGGACTTTTGGACGGGCCATCATTTTTATAAAGTCTCGTATCCTTGGTCATGGAAGTTTTCAAGCATAGTCAAGGAATAACAGTCTTGGAATTCTTATCAGACAGTTTACAAAGAAAATGTATACAGTCATGAAATGGCTATGAAAAACTCTTTATATTTTCAAAGACTTCAATTGAATAAGTGCGTGATTCAGAGAGAAAGAACTCGAATACGAATCAGGGAAACCCTCCATGACTATCTGCGAGAATTTGCAGAGGCGCGATCAGTGGCGTTCAGTGACAAATTCACATTGGAATGAATGTAGTAGACAGTGGACGAAGATTAAGTGCTCCTAAAGCTCGGAGATTGGTTATCATTGGCTTGCTTATTTAAAATGATTAAATGTGCAAATAAATTGTTTACAACAAAAAGTTATTGTAAAACGCATAAATACATTAAGAATGATTTAAAATGATTATTTATGATAAAAAAGGTATGCCTTTCCTCGAATTTAAAATCGATCGTTTACTTTTACAACTGGTCGCATAAAGGATTTAAATCTCCAAGATTTAGTTGAGGTGACAAATTTTATTCATTTGCTACCTTATTCTGCTAGATATCAAATTCCTTTAATAAAGTTGCACGATTGTTTCTTAAACGAACATTTACAGGCTTCAAAATTTTTAGTGGTATTAAGTATTCCTACGTCTTTCTCAATCTTCACGATATTACTTATAATACACTTATTTCTATTCAAAATAAATTAGAAGATGGCTATTATTACATTGCAAAAAACTGGATGTAAGCAGATTTTATTTTCAAGTTCGTATTTCTGTACATAAAATATTTATAAAAATATTAAAATAAAATATAAGAATGTGTCTCATAATAGAATAAAATGTGTGTGTTTTTCATTACAAAAACATTTGCATAAAAGCCATCTTAACATTTACAATTTTAATGAATAATAAAAAGTTTTTTAGAAGTTAATTGAGTCACCATTAATACTTCTTGGAACACTGAGAGGTCCCCGAGATATTAAATTGTTTTTTCTTTATACCTCGGTCGAAAGTACGCAACTTTTGCACCTATTTTAGGGCAGAAAGTTAAAGATTTGTGCATCGGTAATGCCGCACATACGCCCTCTGTAACAGCAGGAGCAAAATTTTTTTTGATTTGCTCCGATACGTGAAGCTGCTCTTATTACCCCGACTCTGTCATCAATCATTTGTTATTAAGTGTATTTTGTTTACGCTGCTCATTTATAATTTATAGTACTGAGAAATCGTTTAAAAGTGACGTGTCTAAAATTTATTATTGAATTTAAAAAAAATTTGTTTGTTTAATGTAATTTTTTTTTATTTGATGCCTGCATTTTAATTTGATATTTTTCCTTCGTACTTTCGACCGGCTATAAAGAAAAATAGTATACACTACACGGGCAGAAGTTTGAGATTCCTGCACTGCGCAGGAAAATTTATTATTCTGATATAAAATCTAAAATACTTTTCGTGGATAGTGGTTAAAATTGCTATTTCTCATCAAAAATTTCATTTAAAATAACCATTTTTTAAATAACAATCTATAAAAAGTATTTTCGAATCTATCTCAATAATTCTTTCATCTTTTAAGAGTGTCAATGCAAGTAAGTTTTTGCCCAAGTTAAAAATTTTGTTTATCAATAATTTATAGGTATAATTTGGTAAATACATCAGTTTTATTAAAATAAATTTTTTATAACGCTGCAACTTATAAACAGTGCATCTCACAAAAAGAGCACAAAGGACAAAAAGTTTGATTTTTGGTTGACTTGTTATAAATTTCTTCAATCTAGAATCAAATTCATTAATTCAAAAAATAAAAAAAACTCAATTTAATTTTCAAACAGAAATTTTATCATGTGCCGCAGTACTATGTAATTATTTATCTATACTAAATATGAAATTGTCTGAAACAAATTTCCATTACATGGATTTTATTTTTTTTCCATAGAATCGAACGGTGCGATTAGTTTTTCTGTTATATCTCACAAATTTGAAAATTATTTAAACAATTTTAGTTCAAATGAAGAAAAAACATTTTTTTACGTAAAATCATCCCTTGGTCAAAAAATAATTTTCCGTGAAAAATTATATTTTTCAATTATTTAAACAAAAATTGTTTAAACAATGTGTTTAATTTATTAAGCAAAGTCAGTCTTGCAGCAAGTTGTATAATTCGCAGCCCTCACTCAGATTGTTTTTACGCGGCCATGCAGTTTCCAGCTGTAGCACAACGCCAAGATTTTTTACCGTGTTTTCATTGCGAATGATTAGCCGAGTGGCTTGAGTGGTTAGGAATGAGTTGCGTTAGTCTCGTGTCTAGAGTATACATATAGGTAGTTCTAATCCACGCAGCGTGCGTCCGATTTTTAAGAGCGTAAAAAGCGTGCGATTAATATAAGTAGTAATTGTGTGTGGTACATTATGTTTAAATAAATATATAAGTTAAAAATAATAATATTATAAATTTAAAAAATTTATTTTTATTTTTTATTAGCATAAATGGCTAGCTTGAGTGGCGTAGCCAAGGGAGGGGTTTTGGGTGTCAAAACCCCCCCTTGACCATAGAACACGCATATTTACCTAACCGCCCACTTACGGTACTATATACGTATTATTATACTGCGGGTGTAATATTAAGTAAAAATTTGAACAAATGAAATGAACGAGCGCGCTTTTGGGGGTCGTCCATATACCACTGAATCCTCTGTCCACGTGGACTTATTCCATATTTTAGGAAAATTTGGATATTCCTGGTATTCAAAAGCAAGGAAGCTCAAAAGAGCGGTGAATTGGCTGAAAATTCTGTTTTTCTTTTAAAAAAAAGCCTAATGATACAAGGAATGAGGTCCAAAGAAAGAAGTAGTTAAAATTTTCTATTTTCTCATGTTTTTCTTAAAAGAAATCCGCAGGTGCAGGAGAACATGCGTTCACGTGGATTTGAGATAGAACCTCCGGCACCCCTCGTGAACAATCGTGGACTTTTGACAGCTCCCCTCCCCCACCAATAACGGTCTACGTGGAATATGGCTTACCCCTTATTATAAAACCGAATGGCTCTAATATGGTCTTAATTAACGGATGATTGAAAATATATTAGGAAAGTCTTATGGATTTGCGTAATAATGTAGCATTTTCATGACTGTAAAAAACGATTTTTCCCGCAAGCATGATAAATATGACATTTATAAATTTTATGTCTTATATTATCCTAATTTTTCCCTGTAAGTAGTAACGTACTTTCTGTTCAGCCTTTCGAACCCATCCCTTTATGAAATCCTGGCTACGCCACTGCTTGACAGTCTATGAACCCTTCCTTGACTGTCTTCGAGAATTTAATATTGGAGTGTTGAACGAGTCACAAATTTGAATAATAGGTTTTTTTTTCCTTTGTCGATCATAGTGGGTAAATTTCAATAAAACTCACAATTTTGTTTTGTAACGTTTCGTCAGCTTGGTTCGCTGACCTCTTCAGACTGAAATTTTATTTTAAAAAGTACCAACATTTAGAACCAGTACAAAACACGAATTTATGGATAATTTAAAAACAAAGGGGGGTTTCACTTCACCTTGTATAACACTGTCAAGACATCACGTGGAATTAAAATTTTTTCAAGTAGACAAGAAAATAAGTGCTTTCCTTGTCGACTAGTCCGAATTTGGGTTTTGCCTAATACTAGACCGTCATCTGTAAGGTGAGAACTATAACTGCAGGTGCTGAGGCTCAGAGCTGGTATTTATACTCAAAAGCATTACGTACAATTAACGAATTATAATATAAAGAGAAATACAATTAGATGAAAACTTAAAGTTTTAAAATTTGTAACGCTGGTTTGTACCTGTGATTTAATTTATAAATATCATCTTTTTTGTTAATGCTATTGTTGTTGATCTTACTATGTAACATTTCCGAGATTAATCTCTTTTGAAAGTTAGCTTCAAAATTAAGAATTGTTGTGTTTTTCCAATCAAATTTATGATACTGAGAACTACAATGTGCATTTATAACAAATTCCCTTTTCTTTTTATTTTTGTGTTCTTTTATACGTACTTCTAACATTCTTTTGGTTTCACCCACATAACAAACAGTGCAATTTTTACAAGCAATTTTATAAACAACATTAGTTTGATCCCATTTTTTGACACATCTTTACCTAGCTTAGCCTGACAAAGAAGGGTTTATCGAAGGTATTACAGTTATATTAAATTTTTTTATTATATATGAGAAGTTTGATCAAAAAACTTTTTTATTTATGGTAAGCAAACTTTTGGTTGACGGGCCAATAACTGTTTTCCAGCAGAGTTGTTTTGATCAGGTAAGTATTTTATTTTTTGTTTTCGGATCTTTATTTATTGATTAATAAATTTATTCGGATAATCATTGTTCTGCAATAATTTAGTTATAATTTTCAAATTTTTGGTATGAAATTTGGCTTGTGATACCAATTGGTGATAATTTTATTATTTTCTTTTATCAAAGATATATCCAAGAAATTAATTTTATTGTTTTCTTCTATTTCAAATGTGAATTGTAACTTTCTGATAAATGAATTAAATGTGTCGATGATTAGATTCATATGATCTTTTTGACACATAAAATGGTGTCATCCACGTATCGATAATAAAAAGGGAGAGTGACACCGTGTTTGCCTTTTAGAATATTTAGGCAATAACTTTCCAGGTCAACCATAACCATGTCTGCAAATAGGGGTGAAATGGGAGAACCCATCGGAGTGCCAAAAATTTGTTGATATATATCTTACTTAAAAAGGAAATGAGTATTGTCAAAAAGAAATTCTATGCATCTTCTTATATCATCAAAAGGTATTTTACAATTAGAATGAATGTAATGAACCCTTCTATGAAGACTTTCTAACACTATGGAGCATGAAACGTTTGTGAATAAAGAACTGACATCTAAGGACATGAAAATATGATCATTATCAATTACTACATTTTTTAATTTTTCTTTTAAATCAAGACTATTATTAATGTGTGATTTAGGAATCTTTATAATATTTTTGAGTTCTTGATATATAACTTTTGCTAAAAAATGAGTTGGACTGTTTATTAAAGAAATTATGGGACGAAGTGGTGTATTTCCTTATGGATTTTTGGTAAACCGTAAAATTTTGCTAGCATAGTGTTAGTAAAAGTCAGCTCATTATTGTGATATTTATATTGCAAAAAATCATTATCGTTCAAATCTTTTAATATTTTGGAAGTATTCACTTGTAATTTTTTAAGAGGATTTTTATTTAATCTTTTCTAGATATTAGAATCCAGCAAAATATTATTCATTTTTACAATGTAATCTTTTTTATACAAACAAACTGAAACATTTCCATTATCAGCAATTGTGAAAAAGATATCTGGATTCTTTTTGATAAAGGATTTTGTGGTTTTTAATTTTCTAGCAAAGGATCTTTCTTCGACAGAAATATGAGTGTCTTGTTTCATATTACTGCATATATTTCTAGTCAGTTTGTCTCTTATTTCGATTTTTGCAGTATCTGACATGTCTAGTGATTGTAAAGACGTTTCTATAGTTTTAATCACATTAATCGTATCTTTGGGAGAAAATTTCGAAGGAATACTGTGATTAGGGCCCAAAGATACAATATCAATAACATCAGAAGGGATTTTTTTTAGTCAGGTTCTTAACCCAAGTGTCTCTGTTTACACTTTTGCAACGGCCGTTATCTAATAACAAATTTTCAAATTTTTTTCTGTGATGGATATTATAGTTACGAAGAACAGTTTTAAATTTTTCACTAGACAATTCTAAGAATTTTTCTATAGTATTAATTTCAATACCAGAATTAATAACTTATTCTTTAATTTTTATCATTTTTTTGTTTAAATACTGAATATGGTAATGAATATCACGGATTTCTAATTTTAAAATTTTCACAGATGTATAATTGTTATGCGCGGAAAAATTTGTCTGTGATATTTTGTTGATGGAGTCTAGGAGTGCTTCACTGACTATGCTGGAGGCAATCAAAGAAGTCTTATATTTCTTCAAGCACTATTTGCGTGATTTTCCAATACGATATTTTTCAATTTTCGAATGCTTTTAGAGCTATCCTAAACTCACAGACTCGGTCAATGAAAATTTCCAGCACTTTTTTTTCCGTGCAGCTTGACAAGCGCCCGATCATCGTCTTACTTTTAATGGGTTCGATTCAGGTTATGTCTTATTTAAATTCTAAATAATCTGTTGTTAGCTCCACTATATAAAATAAATAACATAGACTAATTCCGAGCGTGAAATACATCTGATTAGAGTGTTTTCAGTTTTTAGATGTTTGAGTGAATTCTCGAAATACTCTCCTGATTTCCCAATGTTGGCATAAAAATAGGAAACTAGCCCTCGGAAATTCCTTTTCTTCGGATCCCGCGTTGTGCAGAGTTCGCAAACACATTTCTGCGAATGTGTGAGTTATTCGATGAACCCTACTCCCCCGCACTCGGGTGACTTGACAGCCAATGGCATTGCTGCCACGGGGCGGCGCCGTAACTGCGGCCAACATGGCAGCCGTCGCTACGGCGCTGCCGGACGCAGTACGGAAGAAACCACTTGCTATACCGACGCTACTAACTTGCTCTGCTTGCAGAAACATTCGTCCACTCGCTTCACAAAATTAAAGTGACAATTTTCTTCATTTTCACACAGTTCCTTTAGTCTTGTGTTGTTACTGTTGTTGTTTCTATTTAATATTGATTTATCTCTTGTTTTGGAACTACATAGTATCATATTGTGAAAAAGTTACTTTTTGAATCTGAATTAGTAAAAAGATACCAACGAAATAGTGTCAAATCGTTTACCAATTACTTTATTTAATAAGTATCTTTACAAATCTTTAGTGAGAAAATTAATAATTCAGAGTCGAACTTCTATACAAACCCACTTTAGTGAGATTTCACTATATCTACTATAAAAGTGAATTAGTAAAAATTTGAGTGTGAATTTATAATTTTTTACTAATGATTATTAAAGATGCTTATACCACATTAATTATAGTCAACAACTTGGCCCTGTTTCATTAGCCACTTCTTACTAATTCAGATTGTCATCGATATTTGTTACTTTCTTTTTTTTTTTGATCACTTTATAGATCAATGTGTGTTTTGCGATCTCATGATATTCAAAATTAAGCTGTTCTTGAATGTGAATATGAAGGAGTTGAAAAATTAATACTAATATAAATGAAGGTGATGATTAATCACATTATTGGTTTCAAAGAATGTGGCGTGATTTTATGTTAATATCTTAGGAACTGTGAAATTAAAACAACACCACCAAAAACATAGAAACAAAAAATTTTCGTCCTGTTCTCACCTCAATATCCTAATCTATCAAACTGATTGGTACCAAATTTTAACGAGAAGTCAGTAGCAACAGATTCTCGATAGATTCTGCAGGAATTTTCAATGTCTCGAATAGTTTTTAAAATTTTACGGATTTAATGCAAAACATTAAAAACTTAAAGGGGACAAAAATGGTAACATTTTTAAAACTATTCAAAATACCCAAAACTCTTGTAATACGTATCGAGAATATGTCACTAAAGACTTTTCATTAAAATATTATGTAAAGCGGATGGCTAGATTAAGCTGCAGAGGTGAGAACAGGGTGAAAAGTATACTTTTTCACTACAATTCACCAGTAATGCATTTTTCATCGAAACTTTTTGCCGAATATTTGACCTAGAAATCTACACTCAGGGGAAAATTTCTGTAGTCCGCTGGAGTTCACCAACGGCGCAGTACTGGCCCAGTACTTGTCACTAAAGTCGGGTCCAAAAGTCGAGGCCCCTCACTTTTTTTGATTGAAACTCGCACAAAAAAAATCTCTGAAATGTCTAATAAAAAGCATCTGAAAGCTTAAAGTCTTCCGAATGCAGCCATATGTTCACTTTTGTCTGAAAAAATTTTGTTCAATAGTTAGAGTGCAAAACGTCCCAAAAAACAGGGTTTTTCGGCCTCCCTTTTCAAGGGTCCACTTTGACCTGTTCCCAGAAGCAGGGCGACGCTAGGAAAAATCTGAAAAAATTTACAAATATTCTTTGAACATTCCTGAATGCAATGCATTTTTCCAAATGCTGAAATGTGCAATAGTTTTCTTTCTACGGGGATTTATTTACAAACATTTTATCTTGAGAACGAGTGAAGATAGGAAGCCGTTCAATGGCTTCAAATGTGCAGTTTCGCCATGCGATTGCAGTGCAATAACTAATTTTATGATAAAATCATTCTCACGCAAGAGACATCATTTTGCATATTT
>CAKNYM010048907.1:183726-233639 GCA_932195095.1 Andricus curvator
ACTACTACCAATTAGTAGTTTTCTACTAATTCAAATTTAGAGAGTAGCATTGTTTCATTTTGTGCAGTTTCGTTTAGGGAAAATGTTAGACATAAAGTGAAAGAGATTATCAAATTAGGAGGATTCATTCAAACAAGCAGAAGGAATATTATATGGAGCAGGGATAGCTGATTAAGTGTAAGTAACTTTATCTTACAATTTTTATGTTCCGAAAACATTAAACGCGTTTTTCTCGAAAAAACGTTTTTGCGCTCTGCGCGCACGATTTCTCAAAAAGTTTTTGAACGATTACTTTCAAATTTTTTAAGTTTATTCTTAACACAAATATAGCTACAGAGTGACAAAGCGGTTTTTAAAATTTATAATTTTATCATAGTTAAATTAACAAAAAACGAGCAAAAAAAACACGATTTTTGGAAATTTTTTGTTCAAACTGCCGCCATTTTGTTATTTAGAAAAATAAACAAAATCCGCTTTGTCACTTGAGAGCTATGGTCATACTAATAAAGAAAATTTCTGATTTATTTGTTTCAGATGATGCTGACTGGAAATATCGTGCGCGTAGTGGACATGCCTTTTTTTAGACACTTTGTTTATTGTTAAATAATACCTAAACTAAATGATAATTTTATGTAGAAAGATGGTTTTTGTAAACTTTGAAACATCATAAATAAAGGCTGAGAATTTTATTTAATTATATGAAGTAGTTGTTGAGAAAAAAATTCTTGAATATCATCTTTTTTTTTGCCGAGATAGTAGAATGACCTAGTGATCGGATATCGAAAAAAATGATCGATATTTTTGATATTTTTTATTTCAAATAAATAATTAATTATTATGAGCTATAAACACATTATTATTAAAGAAAATTTATTAAAGCAACAAAGTAGTTTCATAAAATTTTCGTATGTTGATTCTTCTCTTCCAACCTGCAACAGAAAGTACGTTTGTAGAAAAACAAAAATATCTTCTTCTATAACCTTGTACCACAACATTTTGTTTAAACAATAAAGGACTTACAATTAATATGCGTTGCTATGTGTTGCATTGTAATTTGTTAACTTCTGCAACACAACCTTCGGAATGTGTTGCTTTGGTTGATTTCTGCGACTGTTGGTTCGCCTAATTAAACAAAAAAATTGGTTTTAATAGTTGCAAGATAATAAATCGAAAGAAATTGTACCCTTGTTTTTAAAGACAGTAACTATATTTTAAATAAGTCTCCTGCGTTAGGCAGCAGTAACTGCGTGGAAGTAATTCCATTGGAATGTAATGACTGTTTTCTTATAAAAAAGGGTATTGTATATAAGGGGCTGTCCATAAACTACGTTATCAATTTTAGACAACCCCCCCCCCCGCTCCGAAAAGTAATGTAGCCCAAGAACTGTATAAAAACATAGGACAGAAAGTGATGTTTCACGAAAATAGGGTAATAATGCAGGAAAAAGTTCTTTCAAATAAAATTAATGTAAATACGATATTGAATGCAATATGAAACACTTTAAATTCGTAAGATTCTAAGTCGAAATATATATTTCTTTTTCAACAAAATACATGAATTTCTAATTAAAAATAGAATTGTGAAATTTCAGATCAAAAATACATTCTTAACAACACAAAAACAAATTTTTAACAAAAAAGTTAAATTTTCAACCAAAAAGATGAAGTTTCTAGCAAAAAGATCAATGTTCTAGCAAAAAAACACATATTTTCAACAAAGTAGATCAAATTTCAACAAAATTGTTGAATTTTAAAACCAAAAGAAAGAATTATCTACAAAAAAGTTGAATTTTCATCCCGAAAATATGATTGTTTAACAAAAAGTTCATTTTCCACCAAAAAGTCAAATTCCCATGAAAATAGTTTAATTTTTAACCAAATAGTTAAATTTAAATAAAAAATATGAATTTTTAACAAAACAGTTAATTTTCAACAGAACCAGATTAATTTAGAACCAAATAGATGCAGTTTTAATCAAAAAGGATGCATTTTCAATCTGAAAGGACGAATCTTCAACCAAGAAGATTAATTTTCGACCTAAAAAGACGATTTTTTAACAAAATACATGAATTTTCAACCAGAAAAGATCAATAAAAAATATCAATTATTAACCAAACATGGAATAGTTACAATATTAGTTAAAAAAATTATTTTTTGACCAAAAGAAAAAAAAGAATTCTCAACAAAATAGTTACATTTTCAAGTAAAGAGATGAATTTTCAACTAAAATGATGAATCTTTAGAGAAATCAATTTTCAGCAAAATATTTCAACCCAAAAGATGATTTTTTAACTCAGTCCTGAGACATATATTATTTAGAAATATTCACATTATACAGATTAGAAAGTATACAAAGGTAAATAATGAATGAAAAATATGTCTACTTACGGTTTCTTGTATTCCGTTTTTGTTTGGGTTTTCACTCGCTATTCAACTAAAAAGCACATTCTGTCAAGTAACATAATAGTGATGGGATATCGATATCGAAATTATGACAAAATATCGATATTGACTTTGATATATCGGTTTCTAAATATCGATATGAAATATCGATATATCTTACTCTGAATATCGATATTTTCGATATTTCGATATCGATATCCCATCACTAGAATGACCTCTTAATAGTGAAATCGATTTTACAGTATATAAAATTCCTAAAATATATATGTAAAATCAGCTTTTTATTACTAGTATAAAAAAGCGATTGCGAAAAAATCCATTTAACAACATGTGTATTATAGATTTTTTAAGAATTATCTACGCAAAAAAAAGTTGTGGGAAAATGTCCCTCATCATAACATAAAAATCATAACTCGTTATGTTAATAACTGATTTTAATAATTGATGTTATTTTTGTTGACCAGGGTAATCAATTATTTATTTTTCATGTTAAATATTGTTGATAACTATTATTGATAACTAATATTGATAAATAACTCGTTATGATTTGCCACCCTTCATATTACTGTACAAATCAGTTGTGGTAAAGCAGTCTGTTTTAGAGATTGTAGTGTTCTGCAAGCTTATAAATCAGTACGCTAACATTTTTTAAAATTATAAATTGCAATTAAAATTGTAACTTTTAAAATTATTTTGTTGCATGTGATAAGTAACTTCCCAATATCATTATGCAATCGTAAACAATTATCTGAATGTTTCTTGATAAACAAAAAATTTTCAAAAGAAATAAAAAATCCCGAAAGTAATATTCTGAAAATGTAAAGGCAATAAATTTTGTATATATCAATGAAGACTATACAAAACAAGTACATACATACATTCTGAGTCTATGAGCATTATCATTTGCGTGTTTTGGTCGGAGTTAATAATTATTTTAAGCGAATGAGGAAGCTAATCCACAAAACAGAAAATAATTTCCGCATCACTTAAGCCTGCGTAATAAGTTATGCTTGAGCTCTCCCAACCAAATGAATTTTCTTATGTAGGCAGCAGTGTAAAATGCTGGCCAGCTAATATTATCTATATTGTAAGGGATTATGATCCGAGGGGCCAGTGTAAAACAGAGCTTTTACGGCGTATGCCCGTCGTAAAAGCGGCTTAGGCATCCTTCGTCAATAAATTATTATCAGTAAATTATGGCAACATTCAAAACAATCTCTCGTATAAATGCAAGAAATCCATTCAACTCTGGTGCAATGTTATTTGATAAACATTCTGTGTTGTAAATTATCAAATGAAAGGTCCAAAACATTTAGCGTATATCCTCGATCATTGAACTTTGATATCGAGCACCTTTCTGCAAGCGTCGCTTTTCGGAGAAAATGCCTCGATTCCTTATCAGGATTGATTTAGTCATACGAGTTTTGAATGTTTGATACTGTTATAACTGAATTCGTAAATGTGGACTGTGGAGATGTATTGGATTTTCAGAATTTCCGCGAAAAAATATATTCTTAGAAGCGGAACAAGTGCAAATAAATATAGATTACTGTGAAATAAATAATAGTAGAATTTATTTTATTTGAAATTGAAGCACATTCAAATTTCGTATATTTTTCTGTCCTGTCAAAGAAAATTATTGTTATTGGTTTATTAGTGCTAAAGAAGAATCTTGAGATGTCAAGCGAGATCAATTAAGGTGGAATCTCGAAATTTTTAAAATAAACTAGGACGTGGGTAGTTATCCAGCTTTTTATGACGAATAGAAACTGCGAATAAAATAATTTAATTTAATGAGTAACTGACATAGTATTAGATGTGTTAATAAATTTGAATTTACGATGTTACTTATTATATTTATGCTTTCAAAAAAATTGATAATTTTCTAAGGTAGGTTGAATTATGTAATATAAGAGCGATATCCACTACTTTTAAAAACACCAACTTTTTTATTTAATTTAAACTGAAAGCCTTATATTTAGAAATCTCTAGTTTAATAATGTCGAGTATATACATTTTTCAATCATAAATAATTTCAAGTGGGAAGATTTTCCAAATTGAAATATTCCAAATCTAAAGCTAGTTTAAATTGAATAACTTCTTGTTGAAACTTTATAAATCGAGGAAGGCTTAAATATAAACAATTATGAAACATGAACTGCCCAAAATTAAATGATTACAAATTAAAAGCATTAAACTTGAACAATTTTGACTCAGAAGCTTTCTAAATGGAGTATGTAATTTAAAATTAAAACCTATTAGACAATCTCAAATTAAGATATATATAAATTCTCCAAACTTGAATAAATTTTAAATTGAAGATTTTAAAAATTGAATTATTTAAAACCACAAGCCTTAATAGTTAAATAATTATGTTCAAAATTGAGACAGTTGATTTTTGAAAGTAATGAAGGAAAAATTTGGCAATTATTAATTTTAAACCTATTGAAATAAAAATAATCCAATCTTAGAAAATCTTTGAATTTTACAATTATTATAAGAAAAAAATTGTCTAAAATTAAAGGAAGTATTGAATTGTTCTACTTTTAAAGCTTTTGTTATTTAAATTGTTCAATTTTGAATATATACAATTAAAGTTTTTCAATTTTGATTTATGAGAATGACAGTGAAATTTTTTAAATCGAAAATATTATCAATTCTTGTTTCAAAACACAGAACAATCGCTTTAAATGTCTCTTAATATCACCTGCAATTATAGTTTTTTAATTTTACGGTTTTAGTTAAAAAATTTTTAATTTTGGAAGCTTGAGTTGGAAACATTCAATTTCGAACATTTTTAATGAAGCAGGTTTGGATGTCTAATTCTGAAGCATACAAAGAATTTTTTAAATGTATAAATGTACCTTTTTCCTCTATTTCGTAATTCAATATTTTCTTGTCCCGCTATAGTTTTTTAAAATTTATTAATTTAAAAAAATATTTTCTTTTTAGCCTTGAAATTTGTATTTGAAATAGTCTAATTCAATGTAATATTTAGAAAAAAAATTGTGGTTGATTCTGAACCAAATCTGTTCAGATTATTACATTTTCTAAATAATTTTGTTTCAAAGTAATAATCCAAACAATCACACGTTTTTAAATATTGCTAATTTCATCGAAATTCCTTAGGCAATATTTAAACAAAAAATACATATATATTGGTAAAGTAAGGTAAACATTTAGGCTTTAATTAAAAGAAATCTTAATTGCATTCGTAAGCAACCCTGCAGATTGAAACGAATCTTGAACTTTGTCTCTATATTGAAAAAAAAATTAAGATCGAAATGATGTCTACTTTCTTATGAATCGTTTCATGCACCAAAATCAGAACACAAAAAAGATCACAAATAAAAATTAGATATCCAACTATATCCTTTCCGGCTCACTAGAGACGAATATACAGGGTGTCTCAGTACTCAAGGTACATTTATATATTTTGGAATTCCTCATAAAAAATGAAGCCAAAAATAACAATAAAAATGTGTTGCAAAGTGAATAATTAATGAGTAATTAAGAATTAATGATTAACTGAATAGAAGCACGCTTTAGATTGACGACAGTTCATGTGCCATTCACGAGAGTGTGTGCGCAAAAAAGCTGAGGTCGTGTAATTTCAAATTTGCAGGAATTTGTGAATGTCATTGATGCAACTTCACACGGCAACTGCGCGACGAGATATAAATCTTAAAAAATATCTTATCCTTTTGAATACGCGTTGAATTATTTAAAACTGCTTCGAGTATTTTGAATTCTGTTGAAATCTTTACAATACACCATGAATTATTTTGAATTTACTCCAAGTCTTTTGTATTTTCTGAATTATTTTGAATTCTCTGAAATATTTTTAATTCTCTGAATTCTATTAAATCCTCTAAATTCCTTTAAAATTCTATTAATTCTTCTGAATCCTCTGAATTATTTTAAATTCCCTAAATTCTATTGATTTGTCTGAGTTTTTTTTAATTCTCTGAAATCTTTAGAATTTTCTGAATTCTTTTTAAATTCTCTGAACTCTTTAAACTGTTATGAATTTTCTTAATTCTCACAAGAATAGTGAATTCTTTTAATGTTTTTTAATTCTTTTGAAATCATTAAAATAAATCTTGAATAGTTTAAACTCCTCCAGATACTTTGAATTTTCTGAATTCTCTTGAAATCTTACAATACAGGTTTAAATATTTTAACTTCATTCCAGTATTTTGAATTCTGTAGAATTCAAATAAATTCTTTAAAAGTTTTTTTTTCATAATCTTGGAATCTTTACAACACATCATTAATTATTTAGAATTTTATTTAAGTCATATGTATTCTCTCAATTTTTTTAATTCTCTGAATTCTTTTGATTCGCTGAACTCTTCTAAATTCTTTGAATTCCTTAGAATTCTTAGAATTTTTCTGAACTCTTTAAACTCTTCTGAATTTTTTGAGTTCTCATGAGATAACTTATAATTCTATTAATGCTTTTTTTTTCATTTTCTAGGGATCTGTACAAAACACCACGAATTCCTTAAAATTCCTCCAAGTCTTTTGTTTTCTCTGAATTCTTTTGATTTCTCTAAAATATTTTGAATTCTCTAAAGCCTTTTAAATTCGGTGAATTATTTTAATTCTCGGAACTCTTCAGAATTATTTGAATTTCTTTGAAAGCTTTGAACTGTTCTGAATTTGTTGCATTCTGACGAGACCACTGAATTCTTTTAATGTTTTTTTATTTTCTCGTAATCTTTAGAATACATGTAGAATTATTTAAATCCTCGTAGTATTTTGAATTATGTGTATTTCATACGAATTTTTAGAATTCGGTTACACTCTTTTGAATTCTTTCAAAGCTTTTTTTGTTAATTCTCTTGGATTCTTTACAACAAACCATGATTACTCTGAATTTCTCCAAGTCTTTGGTATTCTTGGAATTCTTCTGAATTCTTTTAATTCTGGTGGATTCTGTCAATTCTCTAAGATTCTGTGAATTCTTTTGATTCGCCCAGAAAAAGATTTTATTGAATGAACCAAATTTTAGTTGAATCAACCCTAGAATATGGTTATTATATGGACAACAAAATATTCCGTTCACCTAAGCAGATTTTTTGGTTAGTAAAATTTGGTTGATTATACCATATCCTTGTTTTGATCGAAGCAAATATCTTCATTGGTCCAAGCAAAACTTTTGATTAATTTAAGCACATATTTTTCTCAATCCAAGAGAATATTTTAGTTATTTCAAATAAGTGTTTTTGCAGGTCAAAGAAAAGATTTTGGTTGATTCCACCAAAACGTTTAGTTCATCAAACCATAAAGGACTAAGAACAATTTACATTGTAAATGGCGTTCTATGGATAGCCATTCCTACGGCAAGCCATTTGCAATATAAATTGTGCAGGATAATTTGTTTATTTGATTCAAAAAATCGTTCTGTTGTTTTATTGAAAACTGGAACATGTGTGTTCTTAATCACTTTTAAGATCCTTTTAAGAAAATGTTTTGTTTGAATTAATCAAATCTTTTACTTAATTCTAGCAAAATTCTCTCAAATTATTTGGTAGATCCAACCAAAAAGTTTTGTTAAATCAGTAAAATATTTTTTTTAAATCAACAAAACGATTCAACCAAAAACTTTTTTGCAAATTTGGTAAACTAAACCAAAATTTTGTTCAATCAACCAAAATTTTTTTCTGAAATGAACCAAATGCGGACAACAAAAAGATTTTATTGAATGAAGACAATTTTTTTCTGGGTGTTCTCTGAATTATTCTAAATTCTTTTAATTCTTGTAAACTCTTCAGACTGTTCTGCATTTTTGTAATTCTCATGAGGCCGTTGAATTCTTTGAATGATTTTTAGTTATCCTGAAATCATTAGAATAATATTTTATTATTTCAATTGTAATTCAACTCTAATTAGTAATTTAATTGTACCTCACTGGTACATGCATAAATGGAAAATGTCTAACAAATTTTTTTTGGGGGGAGCATTTTTAACTGTAGACGCACCTCTAAAGAATTTTTCATGACGCCCTTACCAATATGTTTTATATGATATCTATTTTTCACTAATCTCAGATCTAAGATGTAAATTCTACCCAAAAAATGTATCCTGGAAATTTTTGATACATGCGTGCAAAATTAATGACCGATTTAGTCCTAATTAAATTATTAGTCATTGTAATTAGTCATTCAATCATCCGGGGGAACGAGGTGAAACGGACTGATGTTTGTCGAGTTTTTACGAGTAAATAAAGGGATTCCCGGAAAAAATAGCACCCGAAATAATTCCTTACTCCCAGACGCCTAATGTAAATTGATGTTTCAAACGTTTTTGGGTAGTTTTTTGATGAAGAAATACAACACACAAGGTCTCATTTTGATGACAAAGTCTTATCTATTTTGAAAAAGAGGCTAAATGCCAAAAATGTTAGACATTTTGCTTCTTCATAGAGGGAGCTTTTGTAACGGTAACATTTTAGAAAAATTTTCAACTCATTCAATTAAACGTTCGTGAATTTAAAAATGTCTAATACAATGTTCCAAGCAATTGTCCGGATGTATGGATGTCACACTTTTTTGTGAACACGATAACTTGAAAACGATTGCAGATAAATTAATGAAATTTGGAGGGCTTATTTTCACCACTAATATCCTGAAACTGACCAAAGGATTTCTGAAAATATTTATTGCATTTTTTTACACTTTATAATATTAAAAAAATCGGTTTTTTATAGTGAAACTTTTTTCATTCACATAATTCAAATTGAATGCAAGAATATAAAATATCCTTTGGTTCGAGACGAATCAATTGACCTATAACATCATTACATTTTATTAAAGGGTAAGGAAATTATGGTCATTTATATTATATTAAAAATAGATTTTTATAGTAAAAATTTCGCATTCTCATAATTTAAAGTTGATGCAAGAATAGAAAAGATGTGTTGATTCGAGACGAATCGATTGACCTATAATATTGATACATTTTATTCAAGAGTATGGGAGCTATGGTAATGCATAATATTTGAAAACACGGTTTTTTATAATGAGTTTTTTTCATTAACATAACTAAAAATGTATGCAATAACTGAGAAGATTGCTTGATTCGAGGCAAATCGATTGACCTACAATATTAATACACTTTATTGAAGAGTGACGAAGTTATGCTCATTTCTTATATATGAAACGTCTGTTTTAAACAGAAAAACCTTTTTTATGGACATAATTGAAAGTTGCTGCATGAATAGAAAAGACTTTTTGATCACAAAATTTTCAAATAAAATAATTCTGACATTTTTGGTTTAAAAATCATAATGAATAAAGAATTAAGAATCACAAAGATTTGTCTGATTTGCCATTGTGTTTTAAAAATTGTTCATATTATGTTAAGGCTTCCTCTATGAGAAAGTAAACACATTTGCTAACGGGAAGCAAAGTGCTCGAAGAAATGAGCACCATATAAATATAAGTACAAAAGAAGTGGAAACACTCGAGATCGAATTCACAGCTAGTTTTACACTTCTAATGGTTTTCAGAATATAATGCATTACTTTTGGTGGTTGAAGAGAATTGATGTTTTAAAAGTATTTTAAGTAGTTTTTCAAACAGAAAAGACAACAGACAAAGTCTCATTTTGACGACAAACTCTTATCTATTTTTTAAAAGTGGCCAACGGTCAACGAAGTTAAGAATTATTAAAACTTCTCTTCGCATTCTAAAAATAATGCTTTACATCCAGTGGAGGTTTCATTCTGACAACAACTCTTAGCTCTTTTCAAAAATGAGTTCAATGTTACCTAAGTTGAAAATTATTTACACTTGCCATAATTTTCAGAAAATAATGCATTGCTTTTAGTGGCATGTTTGGAATTGATGGTTTCAAAGTTTTTTGGAAAGTTTGTCAAACAAAGAAAACAGCAAAAAAGGTCTCGTTTCGATGAACAACTCTAATGTGTTTTGAAAAAGAGGATAAATGCCACAAAATTTAGTAATTTTTTGCACTTCTCATGATTTTTAGAAAATAACATATTACTTCCGTTCGCATGATTGGAATTGTTATTTTAAAAGTTTTTTTGTGTATTTTTTTGAACTTGGAAGAGAACTGAAAAGGTCTCATTTTACGATAAACTCTTATCTATTTTGAAAATGAGGCCAAATGCCACCCAAACTGGAAATTTGTCACATTTCTCATGATTTTCAGAAAATAGTGCATTACTCCCGATCGCACGATTGAAATTGATGTTTTAATAGTTTTTTGGGTAGTTTTTCTAAACTGGGACAGCAACGTGCAAGATCACATTTTAATGACAAACTCTTCAATATTTTGAAAAAGAGGCCAAATGCTACTGAATTTGGAAATTTTTTATACTTCTCGTGATTTTCAGAAAATAATGTATTACTTCTGGTAGAATTATCAGAATTGATGTTTTTAAAGTTTTTTTGGGCATTTTTCCGAACAGGGACGACAACAGAAAAGATCACGTTTTGACGACCAACTCTTGTGTGTTTTGAAAAAGAGGCCAAATGCCACAAAATTTATAAACTTTTTGCACTTCTCATGATTTTTAGAGAGAAATGCATTACTTCCGGTGGCATTATTAGAAATTATATTTTGAAAGTATTTTGAGTAGTTTTTCAAACAGGGAAGAAAACTGGCAATGTCTTATTTTCACGACAAACTCTTATCTATTTTAGAGAAGAGGCCAAATGCCACAAAATTTAGAAATGAAAAGATTTGTCGACAAAATCTTATCTATTTTCAAAATGAGGCCAAACGCCACCGAAGCTGAAATTTTTTAACATTTCTCATCATTTTCAGGAAATAGTGCACTACTGGCGATCGCATGATTGAAATTGATGTTTTAATAGTTTTTTGGGTAGTTTTTTTAAACAGGGACGACAACATACATGGTCACATGTTGACGACAAACTTTACTCTATTTTGAAAAAGAGGCCACATGCCATCTTTGGAAATTTGTTATACTTCTCGTGATTTTTAGAAAGTAATGTATTACTTTCGGTAGCATGGTCGAAATTGATGTTTTCAAAGTTTTTTGGGTAGTTTTTAGAACAGGGGCGACAACATGCAAGGTCACATTTTGACGACAAACTCTTCTCTACTTTGAAAGAAGGCCAAATGCTGCCGAATTTGGAAATTATTTACACTTCTCATAATTTTCAGAAAATAATGCAATGCTTCCGGTCGCATGATTGAAATTGATATTTTAACAGCTTTTTGATGTAGAAAGCCTAAAAACAAGGTCTCATTTTAATGAAAAACTTATATCTATTTCCAAAAAGAGGCCAAATGCCAGAGAAGTTAGAAATTATTGATACCTCATACATGATATATGATAATTCACTATAGGGTCATCCACCATTTTTTTTTGCATATTAAAGTATATGCTCTAAAATCACTAATAATACCAGAATAGTGTGAAAAAAAAAACTTTTTTCGAATTTATATTTGAAAAAGAAAAATTTGTACACATTTAAAATTCCTATTTCTGTCGGCCTATTGCGTCATCTTGATTGTGACGTAGCACGCCGTCAAAAGATTGTGAATAAGCCAAGCGATTCACGTTTTTTGCATAAAAATGCAAAAACACAGTGCTACCATTGGTGTTTCATGCCTCAATGCAAGAGCACGTGTGTCAAAAATCCAGGAAAATTATTTATATCTGTACCCAAACGTGAGGGAAGAAAAAAATGGTACAAAATTGTTCGGCGTGACATGTGCCCTACCACATATTTAATGTCAACAGTATATTGTTGCGAAGATCATTTCAACGATAAGTAAATATTTTTATTTTGAATAGAAGTAATGCATTATTTTCTGAAAATCATGAGAAGTGTGAATCATTTGCAACTTCGGTGGCATTTGGCCAATTTTTAATTATTAGGTAAGAGTTTTTCATTCAAATGATACCTTGTCTGTTGTCTTTTCTAATCGAAAAACTACTGAAAACACTTTTGTAACCTAAATTTCAATTATGCATGTATACCATTAAGCCATTTCCCTTTCAGGGTAGGCGTGACATTACCCGATTCGGGTAGTGTTTCTAGGTGGATAGTTTTCTTGTAGTTATAAATAACTACAAGTTTGGGGTCACCACACCCATAATATGCCAATAGCACACAGTATTCTCGAATGGTCAACCATCCAAGTACTAACCGCGCCCAACGCTGCTTAACTTCAGTGATCTGACGAGAACTTTCCTTGCAGGAAAAACTACCTAAATGATTTTTGGAACATAAGTTAAGCGATTAAATGAATAATTGCAATTAGTATCATCTAATTATGAATGAATCGGTCTTTAATTTTACACGCATGTATTCAAAATTTCAAATACACTTTTTTCGGGTAGAATTTTAATGTGAGCCAAAGATCCTAGTCGACTGCGTTTGACGACACTTTTAATTAGGTTCGTTAATTAATGAAAACTATACAAAGTAAAATAAAACCTATCGGTAAGTATGTTGTTGAAAAATTATTCATTGGAGGTGGTCCATAGTTAAAATTGCATCTCAGGAAAAAATAAGTTGGAAATGTTTCGTACATGTGTGTACCAGTAAGGTAAGATTGATTGACTAATAATTACAATTGAATTACAATTAAACTAAAAAAATCAAAGAATAAAAGATAATTTAATTGTTGCAGAGGAATTTAGAAAAAATCAGAAAATTCAAAAGATATGAAGAAGTTCAAACTAATTCAAAGTGAATTCTAATGATTTTCAAGATAATTAAAGAAAACTTAAAAGAATTCAATGGTCTTGTGAGAATTCAAAAAATCCAGAACAGTTTAAAGATCTCATGAAAAGCTCAAAGAATTCAGGGAATTCAAAAAGAATTCAGAGAATGCAAAAGAATTCAGAAAATTCAAAATATTTAAGAAAATTTGAAAGAATTCATACTATTTAGAAGAATTCAGGGGAATCAAGAGAATACAAAAAGCTTGGATAAATTCAAAACAATTCATGGTGCATTGTAAAGATATCCAGAGGATTTAACAAAAATTTAAGATAATTTAAAGGAGTACAACTGAATTCTAAGAATTCATTTGAATTCTACAGAATTCAAAATACTGGAAGGAAGGTTAAGTAATTCATTCTGTATTGTAACGGTTTCAATTGAATTTAGAAAATTCAAAGGATCTGAAGTAGTTCAAACTAACTCCAGATGTATTCTAATTATTTCAAGAGAATTAAAAAACAATAAAAGAATTCAGTATTCTTATGAGAATTCAGAAAATTCATAACAGTTTGAACAGTTCAGAGAAATGAAGAAGAATTCAGAGATTTCAGAGAAAGAAAATAATTCTAAGAACTTAAATAAAATTCAGAGAATTCAAAAGGATTCAGAGAATTGAAACGAATGCACAGAATTCAAAAGAACTTAGAAAATTTAATAGAATTGAGAGAATTAAAAGGAATTCAGAGGATTCAAAAGAATTATTAGAATTTTAAAAGGATTTAAAGGATTCAAAAGAATTAGAGAACTAAATATATTTCGAAGAATTCAAAAGAATTCAGAGAATTCAGGCGTATTGTAAAGATTTCAAGAGAATTAAAAAAAAAACTTTCAAAGAATTCAAAGGAGTACATGTGAATTCTAAGAATTCGTTTGACTCCTACAGAATTCAAAATACTCGAAGGAAGTTAAAATAATTCAGCGTGTATTCTAAAGAAAAATATATTTTCTAAGATTTTTATCTCGTTGCGCAGTTGCCGTGTGAAGTTGCACCAATGACATTCTCAACCTCCTGCAAATTTGAAATTACACGACCTCCGTTTTTTTGCGCACACACTCTCGTGAATGACACATGAACCACATGAACTGTCGTCGATCTAACGCATGCTTCTGATTGGGTAATATTGAATGGTTAATTACTCATTAATTATTAACTTTACAACAAATTTTTATTATCATTCTCGATTAAATTTTCATGAGGAATTCAAAAACATAAAAATCTACCTCGAGTACTGGGACACCGATAACAAAAGAAAAGAAGAGGGAGAAAAAGAAAGAGTCAACAAAAACCAACCACTCACTCTTTCCTCATTATTTCTCGGTCTTAAAATAAAAAATTTAAAAAGTTAATTTCCTACGTACAAAATTCACAAAATAGATGCCAATATCTCTTTACACATTCAGGACTAAAATTATTAAGCATATATATTTCAATTTTTCAAAGGCGAAACAGATTTTCAGAAATCACATTCACAGTACTCAAATGAAGAAATTTTAATTTTTAATGCAAATTGAATCATTGAAAATTGGAAATTAAAACTTTATTTTTTGTTTTTTATTGCAGTTATAATTTATTTTTGGAATTATGGAGTTTAGCGAAATTAATGGAAATTGGGAAAAGGGAAATTAAACGATTTTTGAGATTAATAACAAAGTACGCTTTCATTTCAAAAACAAAACAAACAAATTTGGTTATAAAAGATTGCCATCCACAGATACATAGTTTAAATGTGAATATTAAACACATTATACATATTCATGAAGTATTAAATTAATTTTCGCCAAAGAATGGAAAATTAGACCAAGTAACTTTTCATATTAATCTCTGTTTTTTATTTTCAGATAATATGTCCCTGTGAATTTTGATTAATGTATAAGTTTCTATTGTTCATAGTAGTATAGCTTTTCTATAAATAATTCCTGGTGAAGTCTAAATTGGCTTCGGAACACGTTGCTCCTTGAAAGAAAAAAATAAACTTTCATTTTGAACAAAAAAATGACTTCAAAACTTACTGAAATAAAATTGAGCCACAATTGGTCCATTCTGAAAAATACAAACATGGAAAGTAATTCAGTTGTTTTTTAATGTTCACATTGATCATGACAGCGAACATAACTGAAGCCCAAAATAAATTTGTAAAAAAATGAGCTGAAACAAAATTGAAACCTAGTTTTTTCTGTGCTAGTAGTATAAAAAAGATAAGGAAGAATGGAGAAAGAGTAGAAGGTTGGTTTTGGTTGACTCCTTCCTTTTTCTTCCCCGCTTTTCTTTTATTAAATATTTATCTCTAATGAGCCGGAAAGGAGTTAGTTGGAAATCTAATTGTGATTTTTGAACTTTTTTGTGTTCTGATTTTGACGCATAGAATACTTCATAAGAAAGTAGATTGTATTTTGATCTTAACAGAAACAATGAATTTTTCAATCATAGAAAATGAATTCTAAAACTTTCTTCCAATTTCCTTGGCTATATAAAAGCATTTCGAATCTGAAATTTGAATGTTTGCAATTTTGCCTGAATTTTCTAGTGATCGTATGCAGAAAGATTGTAAGAAGGTGTGAAACGAGCCACGTGCTCTGGTATCATACATCACGACCCCTGCTTCCTCTTTTCGCTGAGGGATGTTGCCGGCTAGTGGGGCGTGGAGGGAGTCTATGAATATTCTTTCTTGCTCCGGGTGTTGAATGATGAACGACGTCTCCCGTTCCACCAATGAAGCCGCATTTTGCCTCAAAAAGAGACATCTCACGCCTCGATTGCTCCTAAAGGCTTACGAAAGGGAACATCGCTTTCTTAAACTATTATAGCAAGGGCCCCCCAGTAATTTATCAATTTCAGCCTGACTTTAGCATTGATATTAGTTCCACTTGAACCTTACATTTTCAAGTCAAGGTATACATATCTTTATTGGAATACTGAATCGTGAATACTACAATGCTGATAATGTTCAAGTTAGAATTTTCGTACATAAATGACTTATTCCTTAATTTGTAATTTCCCATACATACTGTATTACGACAGAGACTTTGAAGCTTCCCCCACGGGTTTTTTAGACTATAAAAATGCGCCAACCGCGCCCAGCGTAGTCGTCCGTTCTACGCACCTTTCGATATTGTATCTAAATTTTGTAATAAGGAACGGTTGAATTGAAGTTATCAATTCAACCTACTTTTTAAAAACTCAAAAGTACATATTGAAACATAATATTTTTGGCGATCCTGCCAGGATCATTTTCTCGACGCCAAATTTTCACCAAGATATCAACTGGGTCATAAGAGCTGAACAATCGGAACTTTTTGAAAGTTAGGTTAAAAGACGGGCGGGGAGCCCCGAAAAGAGCACCCCTGGCGTTCAAGCTATAAAGTCTATTGTGTCACACCCTCAACTTATCATTCTCAGTTACTCAGTATTTGAGTCCAGACCTCTTGGTGAAGCCTAGGATGTCAGCCACTGTTCGCGTATTAATTTTCTCAAGTTCTATGAAGTGAACCCCAAGGGTTTGTTGCCTGAGCCTAGCTAATGCTGGGCACTGACATGCGACATGCAGGGATTTTTTCATCATCTCTGACGCATTTCCTGCACTCTGTTATAGGGTTAAAATCCATTTTGTGCATATGATAGTTTATGTGTACGTATCGCCCAGGATAGGTTTCGCCTGTCGGCAACCCTGGGTTTTTTCCCAGTATTCCCGGTGCTTCGTCAGGATCAAGATTTTTACGGCAATTCCGATGCAGCAAGACGCTAGTCCCAGTACCAGTTCCGGTTCTGTGTAATTACTTGCAGCGCCACTTTTCGCCAGCTGGTCCGCTTTTTCGTTGCCCTTGATCGCTGTGTGACCAGAAACCCATATGAGGGTCACATTGTTCTTTTCTGAAAGTTAGTTGAATGCATTTTTGCATTCCCAAAGCAGCTATTATCTTATGTCTGGTTTTCCAATTGCAGTTAATGTCGCTTGGCTGTCCGGGCAGATTGTAATCTGCCTACTAGCAGCGTTCTCTTCTATTAATGCCTCAGCGCAGCGAAGGACGGCCAGGACTTCCGCCTGAAAGATGGTGGCATGCCGCCCAAGTAAGACCCATATCCGCCTCCTTCGTGCGCTGTCACAGATTCCTGCTCCTGACCCCCATCTCCTTTGGAGCCATCTCTATACTACTTGGGATGCAGACGCGGAAGTCTTAGTTAAGTTGAAGCAAGTCCATCTCTTTGCTCTTGCCAGGCGGTCCATCGCGTGAGTCGCCCCGGCGGTTATCGCAACGGGTAGGGGCTCTTCACAGAGCACGTATCCTATCGCTGCTGTGGGCGCAGTCTTCATGGCTCCCGTCAACTCCCTAAGCGCTAGCGTTTGTAATCGTCGCAGCCTGTCCAGCATCGTTTTAAGTTTCATCCGTGGCCACCAGACCACGGCCGCGTATAGAAGTCTTGGTTGAAGGACAGCGGTGTAGAGCCATGCAATCATTTTTGGCCCTAGGCCCCACGTCAACCCAAAGGTTCTTCTGCACTTCCAAAATGCCCTGACAAACTTCCTGTATTGGATTTCAAGATGCTTCGCCCAGTTCAATTTGCTATCTAGGATTACTCCCAGGCATTTAACTTTGTACTTTCTCGTAAAAATTACTAGGTTTGTCTTTTCCAAGTATACCGTGAGATCTGAGCTGTCGCATCAGAGCTCTACGATGCGCAGCGCCGACCTTGTAAAACTCATCAACGTTTCCAGATGAGCCCCCTAACTAGGATTAAAAAGTCATCCGCCATCCGCCCCTGGTGATTTAAAGGGGCATAAGGACCTAATGGCCCATTCCACTTTCTTGATATCAACAACCTGAGCGGCGGAATTCCAGTCGGCCTTCTCTCTTTCCTGGTCCCAGCCTTTCTCCTCTCGGTTGGTTTGAATTTGCTGAAAACCTGGAAAGTGAACATTCATTAGGTGATTCAGCGTTGCTTCTTCGTCTTCGGCAAATTCACCATCATCGAGCCTTCTGAGCCCAAGGCGAGCCCCGGATTTTCTGCCAGGATCTTGTGGAGCCTCGTTGTGTCCGGAATTTTCTTATGTTTTTTTTATACTGAGCTATTTTATAGATGTCCCAGTCTGAAGGCAATTTAGTTCTGTTTGCCCTGTTGTACAATGCTCTAGTCTTTTTACGGAGTACCTCTAGGTGGATGTTCCACCATTCTGCTCCTTTCCTAGACCTAATTGTACTTGCAGGACAATTTTGTTCTCATATGATGGTGGGGAATTCCATTAGTCTGGCTTTGAGTTCCTGTTTATATGAGTCCCAAAGTGTATTCTTGAAGTTTCTGATCTTTAAGACCTTCCCCTGTATAACCAAGGTTGTTGGATTAGGGCATGATCTGTCTGCACCACTGACATTCGGTGGCATCTCTAGACGCTTCTGGTCCCCTTACGGAGTCCAGATGTGTCACCCGGAAGATGACCCTACCCGCCCCTAGATACAGCCGGTAATCCAGATTCGGTCTGGCTCCCTGTCTGTTGGAATATACCTTTCAAGAATCGGTTCGTAGAGTGAGGTTCTGGAAGCTCAGGCGCCCTAGAACGGCCGACGGATCCACGGGGGTTCCGGGAATCAGTACGATCGCTCTGCGGTACGTTTGGAAACACTCCGTTCCCTTGATCTCCAGGTTTAGTCCCTCCTTGAGCCTAAATGCTGGAGTTCTCTCTATTAGCCAGTCCCACGATCGGATGTCTGCGGCCTCCACTACGATGGTCCCCGACCTGATGAAGATGTGTCCTTGAATCTGGGGGCGTGCCCCTCGCGGGGCGACGCTTCAATCTCTTTGGACAGGCTTCAGGATAACCCGACGCAATGACAACTCTCACCAGGGCCTTGATAGCCATCCACGCGAAAGTGAGGCCTTGTGTTTCCAGAGCCTTCTATCTTTTAGACTCTCTGTTCAAGGGAGTGTCTTTGGAGTCCTTCCTCCTCTTGCCCGTAGAACGAGCCTGAAGAGTTTCAGCCATGGCCCCTTGTGACGTGCCTTGGCTGCGGTTTGAAAGGCGCGCTCAGCGAGCTCTCCTTCTCCGGGAAACACTGCGGGGTTTCCTCCTTACGGAGAGCCCTGTTAACTGTTCTTCCACCGTGGCAACAAGATTGTTGTCATCTGTGTTAGAAATCTGCACCGCACCTGGTAGGATGGCCCCTGAGGAGCCGTTCACCTTTGGTAGTGGGTTGGAGTCACGCCCCAGATTAGATTCCTTATTTTTTTGTAATAATTTTTTGTTTATCGCCCATTTTTATCCCATGAGAAGATAGGGAAATAAAGAACATCCCCTGCAGGGCCCGCTTGTAAAAAGCCGGTATACATACTATGGGATTCAACCTGGTGTCCCAAAGTCTCGCGCCCTTGATATTCCAGGAGGCTTTGATATTACCCATTGTAAGGTTCGCCCCTCAGTTTAGGTCCCACAGGCGAGAGTGCCTTAGTTCCCCAGACCAGCTACACCACGCGATGCAGTCCCTCTGGTTCACCTATTCCAGATCCGATGATCAGATTATGTCCGATGAGACACATCAGCCCTCCCGCCAGCTACAAGGTCACATGATTCCTAGGGAGAGAACTTTTTGTAAAGATTTTTACGAAATTCTAAACGGACTCCAGATCTACCTACGGCTGACCCGTCAGCAGAGTTGGTAAAATATCTAATCTATTAGGGTGGATTTATAGTAGCCCTATACTACGAGAGATTATTATTTTTAACTCAAAAAGAAGAAACATATCAAAAAGAAATTTAAAATTGAAATCTATAACTTGGGAACGTCAAAGGACAGTAAGAACCTAGAGATCAATTCTCTGAGGAAGAAGCAAGGAACAACGCAGTACACATCCATCAACTCGCCGATTCCACGGTCTCTATAAATGCGAGAGTACAGCGAAGAGAAAGAAGACTAAATTAATTGTAAGTAAGGAAGATTCTAGAAATATAAGAAGTGTTAGAAAGATTGTACGGATTAACATTTTTGGTTAAACTATGTTTATAGCTACGGTCGTAAAAGTTTAACTAAGCTTTGTTAATCCTCAAGCTGGCGACAGTACACACGCTTATGGCGCTCCCTGGCCCCTGTGTTCCTCAATAAACGAGAAACCCCACCTGAAATTTCTTGGCATTTTAGTAGAGCGATCTCAAGACGCGTTCAATTCTTCTACATGCTATTACTTTATTTAGAAATAAAGTTCAATAACATACCGTGACAATAATTTTAACTTTTATTCTTACACTACTTCGCGTGGGAGCCCTCTCACGATGCCGAATAATAATTGTGCAACTCTAAACATTTGCATGCAAGTTTGGAAAATCAATCTAACATGACGGAGCGTACAAATTTTTATAGAAATACGTAGTAAATTATATACAAAATTAACGGTTATATGTTTGATTGAGTGTCTCAATCACAGTAAAAATTACGGAAAAATATATTGCAGGTGAAAAATTATTCCAGAAAATCTTGAAAAAGCACAATACCATTCTATTCAAGAGATTATTAAAATACTGGAAGCAATTAACACAAAGAAAAAAGAATCAAATTAATGAAAAGAAATGTTTTTACCATCATCAAAATTTGCATTTCTTTTTTAATTCTTATTAAATATATATAGTGTATATATTTTCTTGTACAAATAAATTTGTTTAAAATGTTCAAATGGTTTTGATTTTAATATTATAGTTCATATAGAAAAGTTGTACATATTATTATATATATATATATATATATATATATAATTTGAAAAAAAAGTTAAACAACCACCGCAGGGTCCCACTAAGAGCAACTGCCATCCGACAAAATGTCAATAGCCCCCAGTAGCACCGCGGTAAATCACACCTATGGCCACGTCTCACAACCGTGAGATGGGTGGTCATAGGCAACGACAAAATCACAACGACAGGCCGGCGAAACCCTCGTGTGTCTTGAGGACACGAAGCGACCCAAGGATGACAGCTTTCTGCATCCATCTCGCAAGTGCCCTGGCATATTTTTGGCACGCGGGTATGGCTTTAAGGTAACGAACCAGTGATAGTTTTGCACCTCCGAGAGCACCTATCACAAGGACAATTACTTGTACCGAATATTTTGGGTACAGTCGTTGTAGCTCTCTTTTAAGGTCTTGATACCTCTCCTCTTTTTCTTTCTCCTTTGCAGTAATGTTGTATTCGGACGGAGCCGAGAATTCGATTGCGAATATAGTTCGTTTCTCAAAGTCTTGGAGAACAATGTCAGGCCTCGAGTGCGCAACGGATCATCTCGTGGTTCCTGACCATCTTTAGGAGAGGATCTCTGCCATTCGCAACGATGTAAGCTGTACTTAGGACAATCCGGTTATGAAGACACTGGAGATTCAGAAGTCCGCGTCCACCTTGACGGCGTGAAATATATAATCGCGGAACTGACGAATTGATATGCAAGCTTTTATGCATATGCATGACCTTACATGTAATGACATCAAGGGCCTTAAGCTCGTTCTTCGTCCATTGAACTACCTCGAACGAGTAGAGTAGAACCGGGACGGCAAGCATGTTAGTCGCAGATACTTTGTAAACGCCGACAGATTGGAAGACCAAATCTGTCGAAGAAGATGCTTGTATCTGCTTCGGAGAGACTCCTTCACTGATGTTACGTCCTGAATGCGGTTTTGAGGCACGCCCAGGTATGTATATGTCTCTCCAGTATCAAGATGTCTGATAACACTTATATCTACAAGCTCAGGGTCCTTGGGAACGCCAGTAATCTTTCCTTTCTTCAGATAAATTTTGGCACACTTGTCCAAGCCAAAGTCCATCCCAATCTCTCCTGTGTAGTTCTTGACAATATTTATAGCAGTTTGAAGTTTGCTTCTACCAGAGGCATAGATCTTCAGGTCATCCATATAAAATACATGAGTGACCTTATGCTCGCGCTGATTAGTGTTGCCACAGAGGTATCCAGGAGAATTTCGTAGTGCGAGAGATAGAGGCAAAAGTGTGATGCAAAAAAGCAAAGGGCTCATGGTATCACCTTGAAAGACGCCTCTCTGGAAGGTGACGTTGTTCGTTGTCACACGATAATTTCTAGATGAGATAGTAAATCTAGTTTTCCAAAGAGGCATCAATCTCTCTATGCATCTCACTATGTGTGGATGTACCTTCAAGCTTTCCAACAGACAGATGATAAGTCTATGAGAGGTTGAATCGAAAGCTTTCCGGTAGTCAATCCAGGCCATTGACAGGACGCGGTTATGGGCTGCAGCGTTTTTACAGACACACCTGTCAATTAGCAGGTTCTCTCGATAGCCTGCTACACCTTTTTTCGAGCCACGTTGTTCGTACATCTCTCGCCATACAGGCTCAATTCGTCGAACAATCCTGTTGTTGAGGACAGCTGTAAAGATCTTATACAGCGTGTTCAAACAAGTTCTTGGCCTGTAATTCTCTGGGTTGGACAAGTTGCCTTTTTTTGGCAGGAGTATAGTGCGTCCTAACACCAGCCACTGCGGAATGGGCGTCTCCGACTTTAAATATGAGGTGAATATGCGGGCCAAATGTTGGTGTGTAAAAGTAAACTTCTTCCACCAAAAGTTCTTGATACAATCTGGTCCAGCAGCGGAAAAGTTCTTCGTGCCTCTAAGTGCTTTTTTCACCTCTTCGGCAGTGATTGATGGACATTCCTCCTCAGATTTTATGAGGTTGTCGCAAAACTCCTTGAAGCGGATGATATTTTCAGTATCTTCTTTCAACTCTAGTGTTTTCGGGATCTTGTACACCTCTCTCCAAAAAGTCTCTACCTCCTTGGGCTTGTGTGGATTTTTTACAAAAACAGGTAGATCGCTGAAGAAGCGCGATGGGTCAGCGAGAAACTGTTGATTCTCCCTGATCCATCTCTCCCTCTTCTGTATTCTCCTCCTTGCGTCAGATAACAGCCGTATTTTGTCAACAATATGCTGCTTGATTGTCAGTAGCTTTGACTTGTTTAGTGTGTGATTCAAGATCCTTAGTTCTTGGGCGAACTTTCGAACCCTTTCCGTAAACGGTCTACCAGATTTTATGTAGTCAATCACACATTGAACACGGGACGCATTCTGTCTTGCCCATCCAATCTTCTTGTTCAGTTGATGCAAGCGTCTTTTGGTTTTTTGATCCATCGTTGGTTTCAGCCTTCGATTTGAATCAGCCAAAGTTCTCGCAGCACCATAAACTGAGCAATTGATGGTCCAGAGGTCGGACTCTTGCGAGATATCTCCACGAAGGAAGGCATCCATTTCAGCCAAATCTTGGGGCTTAGGAGGAACTTGCATGTTAATGTTCCTTCTAGTAATGAATTTGCGATCATCTCTCAGAAGGTGCCTGCTTTCTGCGGTTGGTCTCAATGTCGCTTCCTCATCTTCGTCTGCAGCTTCATAAAGCAGCGGTTGGGGAAGCGCTTCGCGTACATATCCATTTTTCCGGAGGTAGTCGGCTTGATTTCGCAAAGACTGATGCGAAACGTGCTGAAGCTCTGGGTGTTTCTGGCACCACAGAGTGTGCATACGCGCCATAAAGCCTCCGCGAACAGGGATAATGCTGGCATCGTAGCAGTCTAGCACGTCATCCCTGAGTCGATCCGTCCACTCAATGTGGGCGTTTCGCCGGTTCGTCGTCGTGTTTCCATCTAAATTATTTTCAGCACCCCGAACTCTAGGCTGATCGGCATTGTTTGCCGACCCATTGTCGGGTGCTCTGCGCGTTCGATTGTCTTGAACCGCATCTACAACATTTTGGTGTTTTGGTGGTTTCATTGTTGTTCCCACAAGCAGCTAGGGAAAGGGTTAGTCCGTCCTTGTAGAGCCCCGCGTGCAAGGATAAGGCTGCATACTCTGAGAGGTCGCCCGGTATCCCAGAGTCATCGTTTGAGACACCTAACCCAGGTGCCATTCAGCTTTCGGCACGGTTGTTACGCCTTCACTTAGGAGTTATTCCTTTGGGACCATCCCTGGACAATTGTCCGCGACTGCTTATTAATTATTGTACCATATTCAGCAGAAACCCTTGGTACAGGAACCCTCTATCCGCAACCCGAGGACGCGTTCTGTGGCTTTGTCATAGGCCCTTCGGTTCTATTCCAAAGGAATCGAAACTGAAACCGAATATATATATATATATATATATATATATATATATATATATATATATCATATTATATCTGTGAGAAGTTGTAGACTCCAGAAGCTGCGATCATGGTTCCTTAAAGCAACCAATCCCGACGCAACTGGAACGTGTACGTCATCCGCTTCTGCTCCTTCTGTCCTAGAAGGTAAGCAATAGCGGGAAATTTACGCGAGATAACATCGTGCAACACTGTTCCTTGGAGTCAGGTCTCTAGCCGCGGATGGCCTTACGCGGCAGACCGGACAGTTGGAGATTGAGGTTTCACCTCTGGATACTTTTTTAGAGCTAACAATCTTTGTAGAATGTTATGAGGAACAGTGTTGACGGACCAGATGAAGTGATCCCAGAAGAACAGCCTTTTGCATTCGGTTCGCGATGGAATGAGCCTGATGCGGGCAAGCCGGAATCTTGTTGAGTTGGCTAAGAAATGAAGCTTTCATACCTCCAAGACAGCCGATTATGAGAACTACAAGATGAACGTCGTAGCCATGGTACAGCCTGCTCAGCTGGAAAAGAAGTGCTTGATATTTCGCCCGTTTTTCTTCCTCCTTTGCCGTGATATTACCATCGGCTGGTGCCGAGAATTCAATCACGTAAATGATCTTGGTCTTCAGATCTTGGAGGACAATATCAGGCTTCGTAGCACGTTGAGTGGCGGAGAATGAGAAATTCCAGTAGATCTTACATTGATCATTCTCCACAACGGACTCGAGTTCCCCCTGGGCGTATGGCAAGACGGGCAATAGATCAACACCATAGAAGTGCCTAAGATGGTAATATAACACTTTTAGAGCTGTATTGAGTCTCTCTATGTACCCGTAGCGTGTATATTTTGAGCATCCACTGAGAACATGTCCAAGTGTTTCTGGCTCTTGCTTGCACGCTCGGCAGTAAACTAAGGTGTCTATAACGCCATCTTGACAGGCAAAAAGAAACCCCTCAGTCTCCGATCTCAATCCAGCAGACTTGAGAAACATGTTGGACAGACCCATCGAGAGCCCTTCTCTACGTATGATGCCGTAGAATTTACCATGAAGGGGCTTGTTCTCTTAGTAGAAGCGTATGTTCTGCTTCCTGTACACGACTTTTGAGCACCAAAGGTTTTAGTGATGCTAGGCCATGTCTAGTGTCGCTGGAATCAAATGGGAGGCCAAGCTCCTCTGCGGCCCTATCTGCGGCACGGTATGGAAACGCCGCAGCATTGACGACTTTATGTTGATGTACGAGTCGCATAAGAGAATCTGTGCTGTTTAGAACTGAGCAGGCTGTAGCCAGAACCGTTCTTCGATGAAGACACTCTAAGCTTAGCAAGCCTCTACCCCCTTTATCTCGAGGGAGGTATATTCGAGTTACGGAAGATCTAGGATGATGACTTCGATGGATTGTCATGATCTTGCGTGTGCTTCGGTCAAGTTGCTTCAACTCATCGACGTTCCATTTTACTGCACCAAACGTGTAGAGCAGTATAGGAACGGCCAGCATATTGGTCGCCTGGATCTTATTCTTTCCAGATAATTCGGAAGCCCAAATTTTTCTGAGAATTTGGCGATACCTTTTTCAAAGGGCCGTTTTTAACACACGCACATCTTAGGTTTCCGCTTGGGGTATTCCTAGATATGTATATGTTTCTCCAATACCAAGATGTTGAATGATATTTCCGCCTATGAGTTGAACATCCTGATCGTGACGCGATGATGTAGTTTCTAGTCTTTCTTGGTGTAGGTGGACGCAGGCATTATATTATTATTGCATGCATGTTCTCACGTAAGTTAAAAAATAGCCAAATTCTGAATTTGTTTATTAAAATTGTTTAAATAATTATTAATTAGTCATAGTCGTCGAAAATGTAACTGAAATAAAAATGAAATTGATTTCGAAATATTCATCGATAATTTAAATATATGAGCTGCCGAATCGAATAAGGTCATATAAAATTATTTCGCCGGGAGACAAGCATCTAGTTATCAGTTTTCCACTTCGCTTCCTGATTCCGTGCATGCTCAATGAATATGTTCCGTCAGAGTGCTAGCTTGCTAGTTGCAGTTGTAAAAAATAGAAGAGTTTGTAATAACTAATTGGAAATAGATTTAAGTATTTATTTAAATATCTTCATAAAAAGATTGTAAATTAAATTGAAGCATCTGCACATAAACAAGTAGTTGCGAATTTTCAACCAAAAAATAATAAATTCACAAAAAAAAAATGTAATACCAGTTGATATTTTAATACAAAGAGAGATTTTTCAGTCAATAAAGACGAATTTCCAACCAAGAAGATTAATTTTCTACTATACAAGACAAATTCTCAACAAACTATATAAATTTTGAACACAGCACTCGAATTTCACATTAAAAAAATTTTATTTTCACCCATAAATGGAATAGTTTAATTTTCAATAAAAAACTAAAATACGGAATTTAAACAAATGTTCATTTTCAACCAAATAGATGAATTTTTAGATAAAATGATGAATCTTCAACCAAAAAAAGACCAAGAAGACGAATTCTCTATACAAAATAATTGAATTCTCTACCTAAAAATGTGCAATTTCAACAAATATTCATTTTCAACCAAATAGATAAATTTTCAGTTAAAAAAATTAATTTTCCCCCACAAAAAGTGAGTTTCCAAAAAAGTAGTTCAATTTTCAACCAAACAGATGAATATTTTGATGAAATTATGAATCTTCAACTAAAAAAATTAACTTCTTAGAAAGTAGCTTAACTTTCATCCAAGAAGTTGCATTTTCAAACTAAAAACATGATTTTTCAATAAAAAATATAATAGTTGACATTTCAATAAAAAATATTTCAATTAAAAATTAAAAACAATTGGATTTAATCCAATAAGAATTTGTAACAGAATAGTTGAAACTTCAACCAATTCAGATTGATCTTCAACCAAACAGTTGCACTTTTAGAAAAAAAATTGATTTTCTACCAAAAAATACGAATTTTCATCAAAATGCATACATTTTTAACCAAATAGTTGAATTCAACTAAGAAGATTAATTTTCCACCAAAAAAGACGAATTTTCTTTGAAGAAAATTCACAATCGCCCCCTCTAAAAAATTTTCGGGATCCTCCCTTGATATCAACAAAGCAATATTCTTATTATTCTTGAATTAATTCTTACGGATAAAGGTTAGTAGTACGTATTTGTACTTTTTTATTAGCTTTTTTGTCTACTTAATACATAAACACTACACACGTCACATCAAAGTGAAATCTTATTTTGTGAACTTTAAAAAAAAATTTAATTATAATTGTAAGTTTTGTTTAAATTAATCAAAGTGTATTCAAACCCATTTTTCGTGTTTGATTTATATTAATCAAAGTGTGTCTAAACGAATTTATCGTGTTAGAATCAATATTTCCATTCAAAAACACTGAACGCATTCATTGTACACGCGCGGAATCAGGAAGCAAAGTGGAAAACTGATCGCTAGACGATTGTCGCCGGGAATGGGAAGACCCCTGGAAGCTTTCAAAAATATTTTCGAATTTTTATTTTCAAAGAATATATCTAGATGTAGAATGTCATTGCGCATTTTTTTCCATAATCAACAAGTTATAGGTTTTTTAGTTTTCTAATCAAAGCCAAAAAACTGAACTTTTGGAAAAAATCGATTTTAATTCAGTTTTCACTTCAACTCGGGCTCAGTCAGTCAGTTTTTGGAATCTTCAAATAAAATTTGCAGGGAATGTGGCTCGGAATGTCTTTAGACTAATTGAGTGAAAGCAGTTAAAGAATTTATTTACAAAAACTTGTATTCATTTTTTTCTGATGCTCGGGGCATATCGGTCTTCTCTAACTTCCAGCGTTTCGTTTATCGAGCGAATTTCGAGCAACAAAAAACTTTCAGCGAGAAAGTTATGACCTACAGTACAAAGAAGTTTTCTGAAAAATGTAAGCTCAATCGAATTGCTATTTAAGAAATTGTTAATGTCTCAAGTTCCTGGCGGTACAATAGAATGATTATATTTTTGAGACAACTATAAAAAAGTCAAACAAAACATAAACATCTAATAGTTGAGATTCACCGGATTACTAATTCCGCGATCTTTTCAATGCTTCAAATTCGTGGAATTGAAAAAAGTGAAAGATCGAGAAAGTGCATTTCTTTTTCGTTCATATTATAATAGATCGTTAGTATTTCTTTGATTTTAAAAGAGAAATGTCACTGGCTTGTTAAAAAAAGTGTTGTGATATGATGTCAGAGATTATATGCTTTTTTAAGTTTATCTCAAAAATAGAACAATTATATTGTAGAGAATATGAAATAGATCAAATATTTTACATTATGCAACATTATTTATTTAATCATAATACTTTGATATTACCTGATTATTTGATTAGTTTTTATTTTTGGCGCCGGCTAACTGTATTAAGAATCGCAGCTGAGACTCTCGCTACAGTCAGCGTGCGAGTCGCCTAGCCGCTGGCGACTTAAGACAATAATAATTTCTTAAATATCGATTCAATTAGGCTAACATTTCCCAGAAAACTGTAAAAAACTGTACAAAAAAAATTTAAATTAAATTTTTTTTCATTATAATAAAAACTGTACTGTAGTTAACAACTCTCTCGCTGAAATTTTTTTGTCGTTCAAAATTTACTCTATCAGTCGAAGGATATTCCGAACCACATTCCCTAAAAATGTTATTAAAAATTCCAAAAACTGACTGACTGAGCACGAGTTCAAGTGAAAAAAGAATTAAAATCGATTATTCCAAAAAAGTGAATTTTTTTACTTTAATGAGAAAACTAAAGACGCTAAAACTTTTTGTATAGGGGAAAAAAGATACGCAATGAAATTCTACATCTAGATATAGTCTTCAAAAATTAAAATTCGTAAATTTTTTTGAAAACCTCCAGGGCTCGAACGGAAACGCAAATGCGTAGATGAGTTCCCTGTCATAACATTGCCTTTGTACCTGAAACCAAACCAGTGGTGATCGCAGATCAGCTCAATGTACCTACAATTTTAAATAGGACATTTTCTAAGAGAAGTAGAATTTGTTGAACTTAGGTAGAGTATTTTTTTCGCCATGGAACACTACTCTTCCGTAATAAAAACTACCTTGAACTCAATTTCACAAGAAAACGTCAGCTATCTTGAACTCATTTAAACAAGGACAATCTCGTCAGATAACCTACAAATTAAAAAACCATCTTGAACCCAATTTTACAAAGAACTACCTTGTCCGATAAGCCCAATGTCGAAATAAGTACACTGGCTATGGATGCAATAGTAACAAAGTTTAACTGCATAGTAAACTGCCATAATCTATTACCAGAAATTTTAGGTTCAAAGAGGATAAATATTAATTAAAATGTCAAATACATTTGTTTTCCTTAAGCTAAATCTAAAAATATTACGCCTTTTTATAATCTCTGACAACACTCCTCCGTTTTCTCGTATTTTTATTTACATTAAATTCTTAACTATACTTCAAACATTATTCTCAACTAACTTATTGTTTGTTCTAGTTATTACAGAAGTCTTGTTACATATTATTAGAGAAACGCAGTTTGAAAAATTAACTATTTAATGAAAACTATTTTGCTGAAACTTTGTTGTTTTTTGCTCAGCTTGAAATTAATGTTTTTATCTGAAAATTTAACTATTCCATTTTTGTTTGAAAATTTTTCCTAGAATATTCGTGTCTTTTGGTGAAAATTCGTCTTTTTGGGCAGATTTAATTGTTTTGTTGAAAATTGAACTATTTTGCTAAAGTATTACGGCATTGTATTATGACAGTTAAGCTATTCACACCCTGATAATTGACTTGGGCTGCTGGGTATTATTTTTAATAAAAAAAAGTCATCATTTTTGGTTGAAAATTCAACTTTTATAATGAAAATTCGTCCTTTTGGATTGAAAGATCATCTTCTATGGTAGAAAAGTTATCTTTGTTGATTGAAAGTGAACTTTTTTGTTAAAAATTATACTTTCTTCTGAAAAATTCGTCTCTTTAGCTTCACTGTTGGGAAAAATAGTCGCTGACTTTATATAAAATATATGCAAATGACTGTACACACATGTAAATTAAATTTAATATACATGTATGTATTAAACATAAAATGAATGTTATTATTTTAATGTACAATGCATATTAAGTCTAAAACAAATTTATTAATATCAATATACACACTGGACAATTTTTTTTGGAATCGAGTAAATGAATTTACTTGAATCCTATTTCTCAGCAGCATGAAAATATTCTTTCATAGTAGTAATTTTTATTTGAAACAGATACATCTTTTCTTGATCTAATCTAAAGAAAGGAATTCGTTTGCTGTATTTTCTTGCTTGAAATAAATATTTCGTACATTCAAAGGAATGATGTCCTTGACTCAAACGTAGTGATGATCATTTTTGGAAAAAATCGAGATTTGCTTGAAACATGATTAGATGGAACTAAAATCTGACGAAATTTTAGAAAAATTTGAAAATTATGGACATGCATCACTACTCAAGAGGTCTAGATTCGCTGAAATCTGATTAGTCTTTCAAAGAAATATTTATTTGATTAAAACGAGTTCGATTCTTTAAATTGATCAGAACGCATTTGAATCAATTAATCTGCCCATACTTGAATCAGGTCTTTAGGTTAGTTTAAATCAAATAAATAATTATTTAATGTAAAAGAATATTAATTAAGTTAAAAATACATTTATTTGATACAAAGTGTTGACGCATTCATACCAATGAAACATTTTTTCGGATGAATTTAATATTTTGTTTACATTGATATGTATTTTTTTAGTTGAATAAAAGGTTTTATTTGATTAGAAAAATTAGATTACTCATAACAGATAAACATTTATTCACAACAAAATAATTATTTTGTTAAATTCAAAATTTATTTATTTCGTTGGAAGAAATTCTTTATTCAATGTAGAATACGACGGAGACCATTCCAAACAAATATTTTATCCAATCGATAAGAAATATTTAACTAAGATAAATGCATATCCATAAATGAATACATATTATATTATTGAATATTGACGTGATTTGTTTTAATTGAATACTTGTTTAGCTTAAACTAATATGTCGCCAGGCCGACCCGCCACTAATAATTTTGTATGCACTGAGAGGTCCTCGAAATACCTTTTGTTTAAAAGGTAAGAAAAGGGTAGAGTTTTCATTTGTTGATCAGAAATCATCCAGGACAACCAGTGTCACAATTTTTCGTAAAGCTGTTGCAAAACCTATGCCTACCATTAATAACATTGTTTATTGTTCATAAACTCTCTTGCTTCAATTTTTATAACAATTTATATGGATAGAAACCATCAATGAGCATATTAAATTTATTTAAAATTTGTTTATTGATCTGTGACACATGATAAACCTTTTTACTCTCGTAATATTTTCTCACGACGAGCCATTATTGATTCACAGTCATGGAAGCAATATATATTTTTCATAAATCCACGCTTCCTTGAATAATTGCAAGTTTCTATGGAAAAATAGAAAAATGTACTAACGCTAAAAATTTTGAAAATGGAAAACAGAATTCTATTTAAAAGTAGCGCGTGAGGACCCTGATTATGCATAATTAATTTATAGCCCATTGAGCTATTGTAATTTGAAAAAATTCTTATTTTTCTTAACTTTGTGCAAACAATCATATGGCAATATTTTGAAAATGGATACAGGCTAGGTACCATTTACAATTTCAGAATTGGGCCTTCCTATTGTTTCAAGAGAGTTTAAAATGTTACAGCATCGCTTTATTTTATTAAATATTTCTATTTTTTACATTTCTTATTTTTATAACCTTTTTTAATTACTACATACAGCCCTAAATAAGTTTATATATTTTTACCAAGCAATTGGTTGTTTTTCACTATTGAATAAGGATATATCTTGACTAAACGAATTAGTAATGTTTTACTAATATTTAGTGGCCCACTTTTCGCTAATCAAATCTGTAAAATCTCACTATAGTAATTAATTAAGTTTTAACAATTTTGATTCAGAAAGGCAATAAAGTATCTTTTTTACGTAAGGAAAAAGCTATAAAATAAAAATTAACTTCTTTAGATACTCAAGTTCATCCTTATACAAGGCAAATAATTTTTACAAAGTTTGCTGAATGATTGCGATTTTCTATGGAAAATTATAAAAATGTAGCGCACGAAGACCTCGAATGTGTATAATTAATTTGGAACTCAATGATCCCCTGTCATTTTAAGATTGTGAAAAATTCTAATTTTTCTTCATTGTGTTCAAACAATCAGAAGGCAATGTTTTTAAATTGGAGACAGGCAACGTTACGTTTATAATTTCACAATATGTCCTTATTGTTTCGTTAGAGTTTACCATGCTACACAATCGCGTTATTTTATTAAACATTTCTATTTTTCACATTTTTCATTTTTATAACCTCTTTTGATTATTCTATACAGTCCTAAGTAAATTTATTTATTTGAATCAAGCAATTAGTTGCTTTCCACTACTGAATTAGCCAACATCTCAACTAATCGAATTATTGATTTTCTACTAATCATTGATGCTTCAATTTCATACTTATTCAAGGCAAATAGTTTTTATAAAATATGCTAAACAATTGCAATTCTCTATGGAAAATAAGGAAAATATACGACCGAAAAATTTTTTGAAAATCGAAAACAGAACTCTATTCAAAAGTAGCGCATGAGGATCCTGAATATGCATCAATAAATAATATGTGACGCGCCACGAGGAAAGGGACCTTAGGGTTAAAAATTCGATTTGCAGATTTTTGACGTTATCGATTTTTTGTTTAATCACTCTTTCATATTTAAAAAAACACGGAGAGAGATGTGTCTTAAGTTGAGGGGATGGATTCCGGAGATTGTCCAACACTCTCGGAGTGTCTGACTTCTACCGTCTCTTTAATCGCTTCTACTGAAAAATTCAACTGCTAACCCTAAGGTCCCTTTCCTCGTGTCACGTCACATATATTGAATTCATATTGATTCGTTATATTTGTAAGGTTGTAAAAAATGCTTCTTTTTCTTAACTTTGTTCAAACAATCAGAAGGCAGTATTTTGAAAATAGAAACAGGCTACTCATAGGTCACGTTAACAATTTCTCAATATGGCCTTCTTATTGTTTCAATAGAGTTAAAAATGTTACATTATCGCGTCATTTCATTAAACTTTTATATTTTTCACATTTTCCATATTTATAACTTTTTTTAAATTATTATATACAGTACTAAATAATTTTCTTTTTGCCAAGCAAACTATTGAAATAGGAAATATGTCGACTACTCGAATTAGTAATTTTCTACCAATCTTTAGTGGCTCACTTTTTGCTAATCGAATCTGAAAATGTTCACTAGTTACTGGCTAAGTTTGACCAATTTTGATTTAGAGAGACTTCAAAGTATCTTCTGCATTAAAAAGTCACCTACTTTAGGCACTCAATTTCATACTCATTCAAGCCGATGCTTATTCAATACAAATAATTTTCACAAAGTTTGCTAAATAATTGCAACTTTCTATAGAAAATAAGGGAAATATACAACCGAAAAAAAATTTTCAATCGAAAACAGAACTATGTTGAAAAGTAGTGCATGATGACCCTGAATATGTGTAACTGCTTTCGAGTCCATTGAACCAATGTAATTTAAATATTCTACAAAATTTGTGGTTGCCTATTTTTCTTAACATTGTTCAAACAATCAGAATGCAATGTTTTCAAATTGAGGCAAACTATGTCACGTTTACAATTTCACAATATGACCTTCTTATTATTTCATTAGAGTTAAGAATGTAACACCATCGCTTTATTTTATTAAACTTTTCAATTTTTCACGTGTTCCATTTTTATAACATTTTTTAAATTATTATATACAGTCCTGATTAAATTTATTTATTAATTTGCATCAAGCAATTAGTTGCGTTCCACTACTGAAAAAGCAACAATTGCAATTTTCTATGGAAAATAAGGAAAATATAAAACCGAAGAAAAATTTAATAATCTAAAACAGCGAACTCTGTTGAAAAATAGCGCATGAGGATCCTGAATATGCATAATTAATTAATATATCCGCTTTGATTCATTATATGTTTAAGATTGTAAAAAATTCTTATTTTTCTTATCTTTGTTCAAACAATCAGATTGACTTATTTTGAAAATGCAAACAGACTATTTCAAGTTAACGATTTCTCAATATGGCCTTCTTATTGTTTCAATAGAGTTAAAAATGTTACATCATCGCGTCGTATTATTAGACTTTTCTATTTCTAATTTTTTCCATTGTTATAACTTTTTAAAAATTATTATATACAGTTCTAAATAATTTTCTTTTTACCAATCAATTAGTTTTCCGCTACTGAATTATAAAATATCTTGACTGCTCGAATTAGTAATTTTCAACCAATCTTTAGTGGTTTACTTTTCCCTAACCAAATCTGAAAAATTTTACTAGTAATTAGTTGAATTTTACCAATTTTGATTCAGAGAACGAAAAAGGTTGAAAACTAAAATATGCTTCTTTAAGCACTCAAGTTGATACTTATTCTCCTCGTGCCTGATTATGAAAACAGATTTTTTTATTAATTTCTGGTACAAAATAAAACGATTTACTATCGTGACATCTTCTCATACGACGAGCCATTATTTATTCATAGAATAAATAATGGCTATTTATTTATTTATTATTCATTTATTTATTCATAAACAATATATTTGTCATAAATCTTCGCTCCCCTACAAGCCACAATTTTCAAGTTATTATAAAATGTGTTGTCGCAATGATAAGCGGTATTTAAAACATATTTTTCATCGCGCCTCTATTGAAACTTCAAGTTTCGATACCTGTAGAGCGGATTGAAACACGGTGTTTGCATCCCTATTAGGGTTGAAACTCCGTTGCCGAAGACAACGGAGTTGTCCAACATTTGGAACAATGAGTCATTCATTTGGTTTAAAATGGATAGAAAATGGATAGAAAAAAAATGGATAGAGAAAAGCGCCAACATAATATTTTGTGAGCATTTTTAAGAGGAATGATTTTGTTCCTTTGACTCATGTCGTATTTTATGTCGTTTTTGTAAAAAACACGGATTTTCGTATTTTCGAGAAAAAATATATATGAAGAAAGAACAAATTAGAATAAAGAACAATAAGTTAAATACCTTCATTAGTTAAAAAAAATAATACGACATTGTAAAGAAAATTTTCGAAAACTTTATGATATATAATCTACGCCATTACCTTTAGGAGTAAAAATAGTCATAACCTTGTCAAAACGGAATTTTCAAAAAATGGAACTTCCGCCGGATTTAGACATAAATCTAACAGTTCTTATTTTTTTATCAATTCGAAAAAATATGTGTTGCTTAATTTTTCATGGAATGATTCACTGGGATTTTTTCGTATTTGATAATTATAGTATGAGCAATATAAGCATAAAGTGTCTAAATAATTGTCGAATCTTTGAAATCTCCTGAACTCTTTTGAAACCTCTCGAAAGCTTTTTGAATATTTGAAATCTTTAGTAATCTTTTCAAATCTCTTCAAGTCTCTAAACATTCCTTAAATGACCTTAGGAAATGGCCGGGAATTTTTTGAGACCAGAAAACCTCGTGAAATGACAGCGAATTTATTTGTTGACCAGGAATTTCAAAAAATTTTAGAAGAAAAATCTATCCATTTACTCATTTTTAAGCGTACATTTTCAACTTAAATGATCTTAAAATACAGTTTTGAAGACTAACAATTAAATGTTAAAAGCGTTTAAGTTTGAAAATTTTAGATAAAAAACGTTTTAAGTTGATCAACTGTAAATATAAATTAATTAATGATTTTTAAAACTGAACTGTAGATCGAGTATTCATAATTAAACAATAATTGATTTTACAAGACGATTCTGAATCTCTTCAAAATTAAACATTCACAGATTCGAACTTTAAAAATTAAAGTTTTTAATTCGAAAGCCTTCGTAGTTAAACAAATGGAAAACTTCCAATTGAAACTTTATCAACTTTTTTCATTTTTCAAATAGTTTCAAAATTAGAGATTAATAATTAAACGCTTTTATTCAATTTGAAATTCTATTCAAATATTGTTTCAGACTAAAATATTATATATTCAACCCATTAAAATTGAAATTGTTAAAGTAAAAAGAAAGAACAATGTTTGATATTTAGCAATATTGGACTCTTCAATTAAAATGAAAAATTATAAATCAAATGTGGGCGTCCGTATGAAAAAGGCCCTTATAGTCCGAAATTCCATTGCATTTTTTGGCAGGTGATAATTGAGCATGATAAAAGTTACTGGAGATGAAACCTTAAACATAGACGATGAAGGAATGGCCCCTTTGCCAGCGCCAATCTAGGCAAAGGTGCGATAAAAATCGATTCTTAGTGATCGATTTTTTCGTTAAAGACCTGTCGTATCTGAGCAGAATGAAATCTACACCATATTGTAGAGGACAATTAGTGCTTTCGGAAAATGTACATTTGCCACCATCCACCCTGATCAGCACCCCCGGCAAAGGGCCGTAAAGGGGGTGATTAAAGTTATAATACAAATGAACAATGTTCTCATAGAATATAGTTACAAAATCGCGGTTTTCTCCAAATTTTTCAACTGATTTTCAACCATTCAGTTAGAGTGTGGTAGTAACTACTGGTGGTAATAAAAACGTTGTTTTTCTGAATTTTGCAACTTTTTTCTAAATTTTCATCCACATCGAGGCAATAGTTTGTTTCAAGGAAAATAATTTCAAAAAATAATTGTGAAATTTTTTTTTTCAATTTTTTTCTATTAAGATAAAATTTGTATTTTTCCCATTTTTTTTCGAAAAATTTTGTTTTCTCAAAAAATTTTGTCAAAACTTTTATATCAACAATTTTTTCGAAAATATTTTTTTCTTCATTTCTTTCCACAATTTTTTGTCGAAGAAGTTTTTGTCCAAAATTTTGTTCAAAAAATTGTTGTCAAAAATTTTGTTCAAAAAATTTTGTCCAAAATTTGGTTCAAAATATTGTTGTCAAAAATTGTGTTCAAAAATTTTTGTCAAAAATTGTGTACAACAAATTTTTGTCAAAAATTTGGTTAAAAAAATTGTTGTCGAATATTTTGTTTAACACATTTTTTTCGAAAATTTGGTTAAAAAATTTGTATCAAAAATTTTGTTCAAAAAATGTTTCTCTAAAATTTTGTTCAAACGATTTTTGTCATAAATTTTGTTTAAAACATTTTTGTCAGAAATTGTGTTCTAAAAATTTGGTTTCCAAACATTTTGTTCCAAAATTCTTTTGTTTCCAAATTATTTGGCGAAGTACATTTTTCTAAAAAAAATTTTAACAATCATTATTTTTTAAACAGATGTTTTCAATAAAAATTTTCTTCATGAAATTCTTCTTCCAAAATATTTATTTTACACAATTTAAAAATATGTATCCTATAATAATCATCCGCGATTTTTCACTTAAACGTAGATCGCCGTACTTGTAGTTCTTTTTTTTCGAAAAGCAATTACATGATGGCATTTCTGAAAGAATTCATCACTGAATTTCACTAACTTGCCGTCACCTTTCTCACAAATATAACACTTCATTTTAACTTTTACGCGAAGTGGGCAGCGAACTAGACAAGACTGGACTAAACACCGTAACTAAATTCCGTGAGTAAACACCGTAAAGTCGTCAACCGAAACCCTCAGACCCTCAAAACGGATCCGTTCACGATACGAAGGCCCCTCCAAAACATCTGCACATTTTTGTAATTTACTCATAAGAAAAACATCGCATAAAAACGCAGCTTATATGATGAAGCTCACTTCATTGCGCTTAAAACAAGTCCCCATTTGTTTATGTACAAACATTGGTTTGGAAAAAATCCTTCGCGAAATGGTAAAAACCGTGGTTTTTTCGCGTCACTGTCCTTGCTTGACTTTCGATGGCGACATCTTTGAAATAAACAGTGTGAAAAATTTGAAAAAAATCATATAGATACTTTCATATTTTGACTATATATACGTGAAAACAAAATTGCAATTTATTAATAAGAATTAATGTAAAATGAGCTTAAACATGACTATGCTATTTCTGGTAATATACGTAGTAGAAAGTTATATTTTGGCTTAAAATGCTTGAAAATTTCAACAAATGCAATCAAATAATAATTAGGAATGACAATCTGTAAACCTATTAATTAATAAAAAATAATTCTGGAAGACCGACGAATGGTAGTGTGGGTGTCAGGTTACAGCGGGATACCATAGCTGACGGGTCAGCTCATTGAAAAAAGGTAGCTACTGCACGAAAAGTTGCCATTGGAAATCAAAGTATCTTTTTCCTCTTTTCAGAACTTGATGAATGAGCAGACCCCCTGAGGTGACCCTTTAGCTATGGTATCCCATAGCCATAGTCTTCTCACGCCCACACTACCATTCGACGGTCTTCTAGGATTATTTTTTATTAATTATTAGGTTTTAGGATTGCTATTCCTAATTTTTGTTCGATTGTATTTGTTGAAATTTTCCAATCTATATAATTTTTTTCAAATTTTTTACATTGTTCAGTTCAAAGATGTCGTCATCGAAAGTCAAGCAAGGACAGAATGACGCGAAAAAACCACGGTTTTCATCTTTTCGCGAAGGATATATTCCAAACCAATTTTTGTAAATAAACAAATGGGGACTTGTCTTAAGCACAATAAAGTAAGCTTTATCATGGTATAAGCTGTGTTTTTATGCGACTTTTTCCTTACGAGTAAATTACAAAAATGTGCAGCTGTTTTGGTGGGGCCTTCCTATCGTGAATGGATAGTAGTTTAGGAGATATTCACGTTTTTCCAAGTTGAGGACAAAACTATTATTTTCGGATTTGAGTGAGAGATGATCCTGGGACCAATACTGAATCTATTGGCACTATATTCATGTCTCGAAAGCAACCGAAAGTAGGTATATTTCATGTTTGATTAAAAAGTATAACACGTGTGCTTGTAGCACTCGTCAAGTTTCGATGAGTTCTTCTCAAAAAACAATTTTTCAAACTTCTAACTTCAAAAATGCCCCAGTGACTAATGTTTCAACTTAGAGAGTTTGTTCTGGGTCTGAAATTCCGGAAATATATCCGGCTATATGCCCCTATACGTAACTCCATACCGGCCATTGGGGCCGTTTTCATGCGGACACCCACAAATATTCAAAACTAAACGATTTGAAATTGAATTTGTTGATATAGAAACCATTGAATCGTTAGAATTTCAAAGTGCTACATTTAAACTTTGAACGTTGCAATTTTAATTGTTATATTAAACAAAGATTTCATTGTTAAGTTAAAGTGTTGAATTTTTATCTATAAGTAACAATGAAAAATTATTAATTTGAAATGATTTACAATGAAAATAATTTAACTTCTAATTTAGAAAGTGTTCAGTCTAAAAAACACTTTATATCGTTCAATTGTTAATATTTCTAACTTAAAGTTTCTTAATATGATATAATTTTTAACATTTGCAAATTTACTGATTCATTCTTCAATTCAGAGCATTGGAAATAATGGCGTGATTTACATTTTTCAATCAGAAATCTTTAAACTGGTCAATTTATAGAAGTTAAAAAATGTTAATTTTGCAGTTTAATAACATTTAATTTAAAAAATTTCAATTGAAGTATTGAAAGCTTCCATTATATATACGCATAAATTATTGATAGTTTAAATGAAAACATTTTTAAGCTTCAATTTTAAAAGTTTAAAATACAGAAGAGTTCCACTTTCTTTTTTTAATTATAATTTTTGTATATCACACAACTTTAAAGTCTTGCGACAGTCCAAACAAAATTATAATAAAAAAATAGGGTTTGATTATTTTGTTAGAATATATACATTATTTAGAGGGAAAACTGTATTATACAATAATATTTATTCCTTAAATGGGCACCTCTCATTTCTTTTGCAATCGTTTAATAGTAATAATAATATTGAATTTGGGGATTTGGAGATCTAAAAGTATGATTTTTCCTCAAATTATCATTTTTTGAATGTGACGCAAAACAAACATTTTTTACTTTGGACTTTTGTCCAGTAACTTTTAATTTTATTTTACAAATCTTTTTTCAATATAGAGTAGGGGTTTTCAGGCTACGCATAACTATTTTTTGAAAAAATAATACTTGACTTTCAGAAATGAAGGTCAAAGGAAATATTCTTCAAAACACGAAATATAATATTCATTTTTCAAAATTGTGCAAAATGAATCATTTTTTAATTTTATCTAAGATTATCATTTTCCATGAAATTGAATATTACAACAATAATATTACTGGGTTCTCAGTAAACATATTACGGAATTTTCCGTAATAGTAGCCCTAGCGTTATAAATGACAAATTAGTCTTACGGGAAATTCCGTAATGCTAGACAATACCAAAATATTAAATAAAATTGAAATAGGTTTGGATTTTGGTCTTCATATATCTTTCTCATACCGAGAATTGGATAGAGAGTTTACCCTTATTACTACACAAATATATTTTTATATTTATGTAGAAAATATTCATGGAATATTTTATTTTACAGAATATCCCACACAATACGCGTTTTTAGTATAAGAAATAAGAATGCATTTGATGTTGGTTGAGAGTCCTTTGAGGTCGAAAGCGGTCATAGTGAGTATGGGTGATGACTGACGGGCTATAAAACCTTATCGCGAACGGCTCTCTACAGATGTTATCGTTCTTCCTCGTTTTTACGCAAATACCACAAAAGATTAGGAGTGCGCCCGATGTCACTAGCCACTTTAGACAGCATTTATTACGTTAAACTTGTCTTTTCATTCTACAATCCTACAAAAAAATGCATTAGTACAAATTCTCGAATATATTTTCATTGGAACTTATAATAAAATCATTGGTCATTGCCATTTTATCCATTTCCATTTTCAAAGTGATTGAACAATTATATAGGAGAAGTACCTAACATTCAACCTGTAAATTAGAATTGGTTATGGTTTGAAAAAGAATTCAAGTAGTGAAATTGGCAAAAAATGACTAATTCAAACAAGTTTTTCGCTTATTAATTTAGCCACAAAAAGAATTATAGTAAACGAAGACTTGTTATTATTTCAATTAGTCAAATCTTACTAATCAAGATTCAAATAGTTTCATTGCACTTGTCCAAGTAGGCCGCGTGTCTACTGATCGAGATTCAAAAGATTTAAAAGATTTAAAAGGTACGCTACACTGTAAAAAAAGTTGGTGTAATTTTACATCGTACCACGATGGAAATTATTTGACCTACGTGCGACGATGTAAATTTACACACTTTTGTAAAAAAAAATGCAGGACGTAAATTGTCAGGACCACATTTCAATTTTTAGGTTATGTTCGTGAGGTTATAAATTTTCAAACACTGTATCAGGATAAATAAAGCGCATATTACTTTTCTCAGGTATCGTTTTGAATAAAAAAGACATATTTTTTTTATTCACATAGAACTCATCACTATTAGAGCAATATTAGAGGCTCTGAGACGTAATTTTATGATAAAGTGCAAAGCGCCATGTCTTTCTGTCAGTTTGTCGATGGGTTGTCGATTTATGTCCTGTTTGTAATTTCTCAGGATGCCAAGACGTAACAATACTACCCGTGTGTGAAATTATGCTAGATACTGCAACTTTACCAAAAAAAGTGTTAATTTATAAGCATATTTAAATTTATTCACTAACGTAAATTGACTACGTGCCACGCTGATCAAATAATTTCCATCGTCAGACATAGTAAATTTACATCGGACAGTTATTTCATACTGTTCCATGGGGTGAAGTTGGAGTAGATCGTGAATTTCGGAGCGACATTGGTATATTTACCAGGTTATACATTGTAATTTAAAATACACTGCTCGTGAAATTACAATCTAATTGTAAATATCACAAAAGATTTTTTTACAGTGTAGGTTTACCGAAATTCGATGATTTAAAAATTAAGGTTTTTTATTATAGTGTAATTATTAGTATTGATTTCTTTTAAAAATAATGTAAAGAAAATCAAATTTATTTATGTAAGATTTTATTCCATTACGGAGAAACTTTTCTCGAACTATATTATGAAAACTTACTGATGTAGTGAAAATGAACAAAATTATCAGTTAAAATTTAATTATTTCCGAGAAGAAAAGTGACTGATATTTGAGACAGTGAAATTTAAATGTGGAGAGATATATATTTTGTTAGAATCAAATATACGTTTGTTTGACCCTATGTATATCTAAGAAAGATTTTGTTTGTTTGAAACTAACATTTTTCTTAGTATACTGATCTGGTAAAATGATTTATTTTCATGATAGTAAAAATTAAGCGATGAGTGCGGGTAATATATAGGGATGTGCAAAAAAAAAAAAATAACGCGACCCGCGCGGATCGGGTTTTGTGCGGACCGCGTCAGGTCGGGTTTGCGGGTTGTCGGGTTCGCGGGTCGACCCGCAGACCCGCAATCAACCCGACAACCCGCATTCAGCCCAACAACCCGCACTTAATTGGGATCACGTTACGCAATTTTACAAGATTTTATTTGACTTGATCTGTGGGCATGTGTGCATGTCAGGGTCCAATTTTGCATTTCGATTGTTACACACTTATGCATATCCAATCGGCATATATGACCTCTCAAGTTCCAAACTATGGCGCTCATTCCCTTTTTTTTGTGCCTATCACTTTTATTTTAGCAACAAAAAATGATGACGGAGGTACGGACGTTCACCTGACCGAAACTATACGGGTTTCAACCCAGGGCTACAAATACCGCAAGAAGGGTTTTAGTTCGGTCAATCTTATATTTACGAAGCTTTTCAGGGTTTTATGTTGATTGTGAATTTATTGCGCGTTTGCGGGTTTTGAAGGTTGAATGCAGTTTGGCAGACTGAATGCGGATTGTCGGGTGGATTGCGGGCCAGCGGGCCAACCCGCAAATCCGACCCGACCCGCATCAATTTTTGCACATCCCTAGTAATATATTAAATCAGTAAGGGTTTACACTAGATAATCCCTCATATTTCTTTTATAATCAGTCAAATTTACTAATTCATTATTGGAACTCGTTGCTGAATTGATTTCAGTAACTTATTATATGTACAATTTAATCAATGATTAATGATATTTTTCTGAAAATGCAAAAACTCCTTAGCTTTATTGTTAATTAATATATTTTCACAGATAAAATAGCTAAAAAATTTAATTAAAATCTGTGAAAATCAAAACAGTTTCATCGACTACAGAGAGTAGTTCAGGGTGTCTACTTGAAATTCCCGGGGTTTCCCGGACACACTGTTTCCCCCGATTAATTTAAAGATAACCAACTGAAGTGATAAGTATTAATCAGAGTTATATTACTAATCACGAGCATGACACCGCCTGTTTATCGATGATTGCTTAAGTTCTTATAATGTTAATTATATGAGAGTTAAATTTATGTTTCTTAAATAGGTCGAAAGGTATCAGCTTTCTCGATAAAATGAGCCAGTATATAGTCATTTTGTCATTTTCAAAACAAAATATTGCAAAATAGTGAAAATTTCAATGTTTTTTCATAATTTAAATGAAATATAATATAAGAAAGATTTTTCAATGTTCTGGGGATAATTTCAAAAGTAAGTTTCTACAGAATCTCGTGACAAAATTATCAAAATTATTGTGAAAATGTTTGTTTGCATGTTGAAACATGTTTGAAGTTGAAACAAAAATGTTGGAAAAATTTATATACTTTTTCTGCTGAAAAAAATATTTTTTGTAAAATATATTTTAAATGAATAATCCTGAGTTTTCTATTGAATTTATTACAAATATATGTTCATTTCATTTTTATTATTATTTTCCTACAGATTAGATATCTTCGAATCATTCCAAATTTTTTTAAGTTGTCGAAAGTTTATTATATTAAAAAATTATAAAAAATTTGTAGTGCTTTGCAGACTGAAAAATGTAAAAAAAAAGTACGGAATATCGGGCACATTTAAGAAGAGTCAAGTTTAGAGCATTTATTATTATACAAGAAGCCATGGGAAAAATTTGAAAAAATTCATGAATATGGGGAAAACATTTTTGAACAAATTGCAGTTGACAAATTTGAGAAATAATAAAAATTGTTGCTTAAAATTACAAGAATGTACAACTATACTATCTGCAGTTCTAATGAAGATATTAAAGCGATTCAAACTCCAAACTGTAACGGATAGGCTCTGTCATTATCTACAATCTCCCGGAAGGATGTGATTGTTTTATTTTTGGTGGAAATCGGGATATTTTCGGACATTTTTTTGTTGGAAAATATAACTGTTAGGAACCAGCGGAGGTGCATTTTTTTTGCTGCCGGTTAGAAGAGGCGTCCGTGTCTGGGCAAGTGTTCAGAATCACGGGTCAAAGAAAGGTACCAGCGGTCGGCAGCAAAAAAAGGCTCCCCCGCTGCTTTTTGACACTTGCTTCCCAGCAAAAAAAATGTCAAAAAATATCGAGATTTCCACCAAAAATAAAACAATCACATCCTTCCAGGAGATTGTAAATAATTACAGAGTCTATCCGTTACAATTTGGAGTTTGAATCGCGTTATCTTCATTAGAACTGCAGATATAAGAAATAATGCTCTAAACTTGACTCTTCTTAAATGTGTCCGATATTCCTTACTTTTTTTTACATTTTTCAGTCTGCAAAACACAACATTTTTTTTGCAATAACGTCTTCAAGCTCATTTACGTGGAACACTTTCAGCTTTCAAATAACTATTTACTTATTACTCTAGCATTTTTTTTGCTGAGTTGTTAAGCTTCAAGGCAGATGCCTATAATTTTTGCGCCGATAGTAGTGAATAGGCTACCAAGATATACGTACTTGTCAACTTCTCCTATTCTCTCATCATTCAGGACAATGTTGCACATTTCTTTCTCACCTTTTCCTTCAGACACCATAATTTTTGTTTTGTTCACGTTAATTTTGAGGCCGATGTTCTTCATGCTTGTATTCAGTTTGCTCAACATTCTTTGCAAGTCCTCGATTGACCCTGCCATAACATCCTTATCATCTGCCAAAGCTAACCCACGTACCCTCACTATCTCGAGATCTTCACCTTCTTCGTCGAAGAGGACCATTCTTAGACACTTGCCCATGAATATAATAAATAGCCATGAGGACATAACGCATCCTTATCTAACACCTTGCATAATATCGAACCAGTCACTTGGTTTCCCATTAACCCTTACACTCGCTTCGCTACCTGCATATATTATTTGTATTGCTTGTAGGAGTCATCCATTGACTCCATACTTTTTTAGGACTTTCCAAAGTTTACTTCTATGCACCTTGTCAAACGCTTTTTCAAGGTCAACAAATGTACAGAAGACTTTTTTCCCTACTCTCAAACTTTTTTCTGTGATCTGTCTTAAGCTAAACATTTGATCCGTACATGATTTTCCTGGCATAAATCCACTTTGGACTTCCCATATCTTTTCTTCGGTTATTTTCATTACCCTACGAATAAGTATTTTTGAATATATTTTACTTACGGTAATTAATAAGCTGATACCTCTGTAATTATTGCAGTTGCTTGTGTCTCCTTTCCCTTTGTATATTGGTACGATAATCGCTTTTTTCCAGTCATCTGAAACTTCTCACATTTCAATACATAAATTTATCAATTCGCACAACCTGTAAGGTATGTACTCGCCATCGTATTTGAGCATTTCATCGTTGATACTGTCTAGACCAGCTGCCTTACCATTTTTTAAGTTCTTAATTATATCCCTAACCTCAGTGACACAGATTCTCTCAAATGAGTTTCCGAACGTATCGTATTCTGTATCGCAGTTGTTGTGTCTTATAGTTTCATCTCCCAATAATTCTCTAAAAGAGTCTCTCAAAGCGTCTAGTATTCCGTCTGTATCATATAGAATTTCACCTCTGGTATTTCTCATGCTGACAAACTCTGTACTTTTACTTCCCTTCATATATTTATAAAGAAGTTTCTTGGTTTGAAAATTCATCTCTTTTGGTACAAAATCTCTGTACAGAGTTCAGATATTTTGTTTTAATCCGTGTTTTCTGGTAGAAAATTTAACTACTTGTTTCAAAGTTGAACTACGCTGTTAAAAATTCAGTTGTTTGGTTGAAGATTCATAATTTTAGTTGAAAATTCATGTCTTTGTTTGAAAATTTAACTATTTTGTTCCAAGTTTTTTTTTTCGGCAGCAAATTCAAATATTTTGGTAGAAAATTAATCTGATTTAGTTGAGAAATAACTTTTTTTTGAAATTTAACTCTTTTCTTGAAAATTCATCTTTTTGGCTTGAAAATAGTAGAAAATTCGACTATTTGGTTGAACAATACCTTTTTTGTTGAAAATTAATATTTTAGTATGAAAATTCAACCATTTGGTGAAAAATTCATGTATTTTGTTAACAATTTAACTATTTTGGTAGAAAGTCCAACTATTTGGTTGAAAAGTAACTTTTTTTTTAATTCATCCTTTTGGCTTGAAAATTCAACTTTTTGTTCAAAAGCGTTCTTTTTTATTTGAAAATGCATTTCTTCCGGTAGAAACAATCATATGTTTTTGTTGAAGATACAACTGTTTCGTTGAAAAATGTGACTAAAAAATCTTTCTTGGTTGGAAATTCAACTCTTCTGTTGAAAATTCATCTTTTTGGTTGAAAATTCAACTATTTTGTTAAAAAGTCATCTGATTTTGTTAAAAAGGCCCTGATACTTAAAATTGTTACCTGAATTTCAGAATGAAGCCTGCAATCTAGATAAATTTTACTGACTTTGATCGAACCAATTTCATAAAATTGGTAAGGGTTTATATATATATATATATATATATATATATATATATATATATATCAGAAAAAATGTATTCGATTTATAACACACTGTAAAAAATTTATGTTGGAACTTTCTCTTTAATGTACTGGAAGTTTAATTTCGAGACGTAAGGTAACTTTCCAATACATGATATTGTAGTTTTCAAATACTGGTATTGTAATATTGTCATACATATGTTGTAATATAGCCACACATGTAATGTCATGTTGCGGAAGAAAGCTTAAAAAAATCGAAGTTCACAGGCATGGAGAATCGAGCCCAAACCGCTAAGCTCAAGGAAGGTACAATGCTCATCTTACTTGCATAGAGGGTCACTCATCCGCTGGACGGGCTAAAGTGAGTGTAAGGCAAAATTAGAATACCCTTATTGTAAAGTGAAATTGTAATACTTGTATGGTAAACGGCGCGTATTCTTCGACATTTTAATAGACGTAATGCAATTTTGCCTTCCACTCATATATAGTAAAAGGTGGTAAAAGGTGGGCTAACAGATATTGGTGCAAAGTGTGAAAATGAACAAGCATAGCCTTTGAATAATTTGGAAGTTCTTTTGGATACCTCCGTGTATTATAAACTTTACAAATATTTTCGTTTTATCTCATAAAATTTACATTTTGTTAATTTAGAAACTGTTTTAGTTTTTTGAAATGTAAAAATAGTTATAATTTTATTTTCATAACCAAGAACCAAACCAATGGTTTCCGACGATGACAGTCATGACGAGAAGTATGGTGTTTCCTCGAACCGCTCTTGTGCGATAGAGGCCACGTCAGTCATTCGGTTCGCCATTATAGTCGTCACATATGTTCTGTATGTGTATGATATACGTCAGATTTTCCGATTGAGCGGGTCTTCGAGTGTGCCTATTATATTCCAACCGCCAAAAGCGTAGGTGACGTTTAGGGCAATTGCTTTGAGGAACAGGGGGTCAAATGTGCGATAGATGACAGCGAGGCGTGAGGGCAACTGTGTACGAAATTTAGGGTTGATATGGAGTAGGGATTTTGCCTACCATCATCTCATTGTGGGTTCCCACGTTATATTCTTTCTAAGCCTACAATTGGCCTCTTTTTATAATTAATATTTGCATACACTTTTTTATGTTTGGAAAATATTAACATTTCGTGAGAATTTAAATACTACAATAGTTGTATAAATTAGGTTCTTTAACCACAGATTTTAAGTCACACTGCTAGAAATTCCTGCCCTAATTTTACGAAAGATGCGAGGGAGCGTCCATTAATTATGTAAGGCTTTTTTTCTTTTTTTTTTTAGGGGGAGGGAAGGTCCAGAAAATCATACGAATCCCTAATTGGGGAGGGGGGGGGGGGTGAATTCCAACACATTTTTTACGTGAGTTTCCACTTTCTAATTATTTTTTTTTAAATATGCTAATCGAAACCTGTTTTGGCTGCTGAAATCACTTTTTATATACTATTATACACATTACATCATTATTTATTTTATTTATTTTTTATGACGTAGTATTTTGTATTATATACCACCAATAAGAAATTATAGACTTGTTAATTGTTAATTGTTAACCATTCTTGAAATCTGGTGTACACCTTTCATGAAATCTCGACGAATCCCTGGAAATCTTTGGAATGCTTTAAAATACCGTGAATTATTTTGAAAATTTGGTAAATCCCTTTAAATTTTTTAAATCATGATAAAATTCCTTGAAATCATTAAAATTTTATGGATATCGTACATAATCTACCGTGCAATCTTTTGAAATTCAAATCTCTTTTGTCAGTAAGAGTATAGAAAAACTAAAGAAGTTATTTGATCATGTTCATTCATAATGACAAAAGCATTTCGCGTAATACAATGATATTTCTGTTTAAAGTTATTGATAAATGTGGACAAAAATTTGAAAGCGTTTACGCGAGAAAAATTATATGACACACGCGAGCAGCAGATGTATTTTAGTAAAAAAAAGATAAATCCTTCAAAACATTAAAAAATATCTGTAAAATCTGAAATGTATTCGTCAAAACTGTTTTTTTTCATGCAAACATGAGTGATATGAATACTCTTTTCATCACGGTATTCATATTTGATGTTGCAATGAACAGCGGGTCTGCTAGGCCCGGCTAGCCTTTTTGTATATGTAAAAAATATATACGTTTCCGTGGAGCACTTCACGGATGGCATTTTCACAAATCCCTCATTTTTCATGTATTTAGACTTCACCAAAATAAATTTCGATGCACAAGCCCTTACTTCATATGTATACAACTTTTCGTAATTCGACAATCGTGACCCGTCGGTCCTGCGAGACCCGCTTGCCTTTTTGAGGGTTAAAATCCACCGAAATTCCTTAAAATCTCCAAAAAATTGAGTGAAATCCTTGAAGTAAAGTGAAATATTTTGAGAAATTATAAGATCCCTCGAAATCTTTGAAATCGGCTTAAAATTCATTGAAATCTTTCAAATCTGTTGGAATGTTTTAGAATCTCTTGAAATCCCTTAATCTTTTAAGACATTAAAATGTCTTACTCCCTTCAAATTCTTTATAATATTTAGTATATGCTTTGGAATCATTTGAAATCTCTTAAAATCCTTTGAAATCCTGTGAAATCATCGAACCCTTTGAATCTTTTAAAATCCCTTAAAATCCTTCGAAATCTTTGAACACGTAAAAAAATAGTTATTTAAGGTTTAAGTGACTGTCTATGAATCTTGGATATAGAGTTTTATGTGACTAGTCTTATAAAATTTTAGTGACTTTTCATTAGATATTATTCACTTTTCAGCTACTATCCCGTGCAGAAATTTCGCCGTGGCCCCGACCGGGCCCAGACTCGT